>WURS02458954.1:0-13704 GCA_011762765.2 Rhinocypha anisoptera | reverse complement strand
GAATCCGTTTTATCGCCCCCGGCCCTTAAAAAGAAATTCCTGCATCCCTTTCAAACGCCCTCCTATTCCGTCCCTTCCGTGTCCAAAACCATGGCAACCCGTCGACGGAGAGATGGAGGTCGTTTCCGAGGCGAATGTTTATGTCGCTAATAATGGGAGCGATACGGCGGCGAGGAGCGCTGTTTAAGGGTAAGTCCCGCGTACGTTGGCTGGAAATCTTGGATCATGTGTATCGCTTCCGTCCTTCGATAGCGAAAATTGAATTCCTCGAAGCATCCGTTCGAAGAGAGTTTAATAAACGGCTTCCGTCTTTTGAGGAAAGAATTCTGAAACCAAAATGTTCGTATTTGAATAAAAATTTAAGCACAGAAAAAATGTAAGTAGAGGGCCATTTATTTGCGTAGGTATATTGAAATGCGCCTAAAATAATATTCCATTATTATTAACCGATTTTATAGAATATTTTTACAGTTTATAATTTTTATGTTTTCACAGAAAATATTTATCAGGAATATTGACCCGTGCCCCCTCAATCACATTTCAGAGGAGTCAATTTTTATAAAACATAAACGTATATTTATATGATGCACTATTTTGTTGTGTGCACGAAAAGTACTTCCTGAGGAGTTTGCTTGTACCTATTCCCAAAACGAAAGGAATATAATGTTAATAAACGTTCAGTTCGAATTATAAAATGTCAAATTTACTTGTGAGAAATGGAAACTACTTCCCCTCCAATATGATTTATAAGCATGATTTATTTCACGCAAGGAACAATTTTTTTGCAAATCGAGTCTCAGTAATAAAATTCAACGTTGATAAATGTCGTTTTTTTAAATAACGGCTCCCATTGGCCGCAGGGATAATGGAAAGTGCAAATTAATTGTATTGTTATTAGGTATATGCTAGTAAACAAGAGTCATTGCGCTTTCCGAAAGTTGAATTATACCTTAATACCTTAGATAGATAGATATAATACCTTACTTATGACTTTCAACAAGGAAATTTAGGCACTAGATTCTCATGAGAGCGGGTGATTACTTCAGTACCAACAGGATGAATATACTTCTAGCACGTGTGGTATAATAAAAGAGCTATGTAATGAATATGTTGTCTTCCCTTCTATATATAGATGGAGAGGTATATATCAAAATGGTTATTTTAACGATGAAATCCCGAAACAAAATTTTACTCGTTTACAATTTTTAATACTTACTTTCAATTTGAATAGATAATCGGACTGAAAATTTAGGACGAATGATCAATAAAGGAGGCTGAACACCATTTACAATTTGGTGTCTCCTTCATTTGATAACCAGTAAAAAAAAAACGACGAATAATTATTCAAAAGAGACACAATAAAGGAAAACTAAAAAGACAAAAATCAAGACATTAAAAATTTACTGGAAAGGATCATAGAAGAAAGAATACTGGACTCATAGGCAGATAACGATGTATAATATGTAGAAAAAGGGAGAATTTTAGAGGAAATACATAGTTACGTCGTAGAAATAGGTGATAGGTTAGTTTGAAGACCTGTTATAAACCAATCTTCGACTTGAGATAATGATGATAATTTTACTGTAATAATCATCATTAATGATTCTGAAATATGTTTATAAAATACTTCCTTGGAAAAAGGAGGCCATTTCTCATACCTGGACACCTTTTAATTGAAGCCGAGTAGACATAAATCCCGAGTGAAAAATAATTTATAGGAATTGAAATAAATCAAAATAATATCTAAAAACGCTTATGCATTGACATAATGAGAGAAAGGTGAACTACGGAACCTGAATTAAAGCTCTGCCACAAAGAATGAAATACGTAATCATAAAATAGATTTTTTCCACGAATACCAGTCAGTCAATTTCCAAACGCAATATTATGTCTTTCCATAAACAGCGGTCAGTATTAACCAAAATGAATCAAGTTTTTCCCATTGACTTCACAGTGATCGAGTTTGTTACGATTTCATTAGTTCACCGGGAAATTCATTTTGCTTAATGAGCATTGGGTTAATAACCTTGAAATTTGGAATTTAAACTACTTTTCGTAATTTATAACTGAGATATTTACCACAATTTTATGGTAAGGTTAAATAAATAAGAGAAGGGGGTAGGTAATTCACTTTAGCAGTAATAAAATATTTTAACATTCCCCAACGTCAGAGAATGAAATTGCTTCCATTCATTCCAACCACTTTGTTAAACCTATTGGCGTCCATTTAAACCAACTGGCAATTTCTTAACGCAAAAAAATTTCAAAACGATATAAATCGTTTTGGGACACTGATGCATAATGACTTTTAATATCTCAAACCGCATAATCACTTTTCACCGGATATCCCGCAAAAGTGTAGGTAACCTCAATTTTCAATGCCTGGTGGGTAATTATTTCACTATCTTTATATTATTTTGCATCATAAAATGTATATAAGAAAGTGGGGAAAGAATGCGGAAATTGCCAATAAATTATTCAGTTAATTATAAATAATTTAGAGAGGAAAACGAGGTAGGCTTTTAGCTAATTTTGTATAATAAATTTTGAGCAGATAAAATTTCGATTGAGTTTCGAGTGAATCTCTTACAAAGTTGAAATAATTTATGTCATTGATTTCTTAATTATTATCAATAAAAGATTAGGAGAGAAATACATAGAGAAGTAGGGTTAAAACATTCTTAAGTATCTTAAACCTTATGACGAGCAAAGGAAGCAAAGACGAGAAATGTAATCATTAAAAATTAAAAAGATGGACGATTTTTAATGGACTTAAAGAAGTATTTCTGGAGAAAAGAACAAATACATGAATAAATCCATATTAGATCAAATTTTAAAAATCAATGAGTACTTTTTAGTAATTAGTTATATATGAATATAACACAATATGAAAATAATGGTAAAAAATATGACAAAGCAAAATATTTATTGAAAAAAGTATTATCTCTTCAAATAGAATGAGGAAATAAAGGAATAACCCGGAGTATAAAGGTAATTTCCAATTTCTCAATAAACCACAGTATTCAACCCGAAGGTTGGTATGTTAAGTGAGGGTAGAGCTCGCCTAGTACTAAGCCCACGGGGCGTTTGGAAATTCACACATCAGGGTAGATGGGCCAGTTCATTTCCCTGTGCCTCCTGTGGTTTCCCACGAAGGTGTGGTACTCGAAAAATCCTGAGCTTTGGTTTAGCTGGAGGTGTCCGGAGTCGTCACCAGGTCTTGAACTCGGGTCAGTAGCCAAGCACTCTACCCACTGGGCTACCACGACCTCTGAATGACTCTTATAAAAATCATATAACTCATCCAACAAGCAAAATTATACGCTATTTTTCAATTGCGACAGTCCCCTTATAGTTCAATATCAACTGTGAAACATATAAGGTTGTTATACTGCTGCTTTAAGTTTATGAGAAGTAAAAATTTATCAATAAGCGTTGACATGCTATATTTTGGAATATGATATCTTATACTCACCAATACGCGAAGGCATAATTACAAATAATTTGTAATATTTAATAAATAAATATTTCTCCCCACCAAGACAAAATACTATGTGTATTCATTTATGGCATTTCCACGAAGATGTGGTCCCCGAAAAATGACTCAGCTTGGGTTTAGTAGGAGGGTTTCCGGAGTCGTCACCTGGTCTCGAACCCGGGTCCCCCGGTCAGTAGCCAAGCACTCTTGGGCCCTTTACCAACACCTCCTATATACATATAGGAGGTGTTGCCTTTACCCACTGGGCTACCACGACCTCTAAATTTTCAATAAAAAACTAAAAAAAATATATGAAAAATTAGACAAAAGATAACTTTTTAGAAGTTATTGTATGGTGAGTATCATTTTTAGGGGTCCGATTACTCTCATTAAGCTGCAACTGAAAAAAATATTTTTCCGAAAATTTTCTCTCTCGTTTTTTAGAAGGGAAATCCAAGCATAAGGTGGAACCGTACATATGTTGCATGTATCAGTGTTCAGTTTACAGTATCGATATAAGAATGGTAAATTCGTAACAAGCATTAAGGTATGTTCTGAGGGAAGAATAACGCAATTTTCAACCTCCATTTCATGCAAAACGCTATATCCGACGGGGAGAAGTATGACGGCCGACCAAATGTCACCTCTCAACCGAGAGTCACGCATTAGATTGTTCACAAATTTTTTTGGTAGTTACAGCTAGCAGTTACCTGAGACAGACCATAGTTTTCCGCGAATGCATTTCAGCTTAAAGTTAAGAAAAATACTGAACGCTCCCCTTTCTCCATTGTAACACCTTTGTAGCATCTGCTCGGAAAGTTAGATGCAACAAGGTCTATCCAAAGCTATGACTAATTCCCATTAAAGCGACTCAGCTAAATGAGATGAACGGAGACTAGGCAGTTCAATTGGAAAGTACGGGACCTCACAGGGAAAACTGGCTCCTCCATTTACCCGATGCAATTTGAAAAACACTCATGTGTCATTCCAATCGAAATACGCGTCGGTCACCCTCACATAGCAGTCAATTACAGAATTGTCAAATGTAAAAGTAAGTCAGTGTCAGTAAAAAAAATTAAAGTGAAAGAGATATCCCTCCTTGTGCAGGATTCCATTTCATTTCTTATGTATATATATATTAATGTAATTAATTGAGATTTTTCGATTCCATGGAATTTTAGGCATTTTGTACCGAAATTAACGATTTACGGAATAGATTCGGTATTTAGCAACAACATCATATTTTAACTTATCGCTTAATCTTGGGAAACCATTTGCCTCTCTCGTGTCATTTTCTTTGCCAGCATACAAAATTCGCCGTTTCAGAAAGGGAAATCAACAAGGGTAAAGTTGTGAAAACACTTCATATTCGTACAACTAGGAAAATAAGAACTTAAGATATTTCCGTAGAGATAAACGCCCGTGCATCTTATAAGCCATAAAATACCTTTTGGTAATCTCAAGAAAAATAACATAAATTCCAAAATTTTATTATTTATTTTTAGGAAAAAATAATTGCGAGACTGTTATCATTAACGTATAATATGTCACGAAATCGCTTAAAGGAGAAAATATGAATACACAAAATCGTGATACTGGGAACAGATTTGTATTCCCCGATTATTTCAAGGAGGAATATTTTTTTTTTAAATTGGGGATTCTACTTTCTCTTAAAATTTTCTTAGAAAAAAACCACTGAAAGTTGTCACTTCTGAAATAAAAGTTCTTTTGGATATATAATAATGAACACATTATACTAATTTCAAGTACCTCAGTTTAGCGTAGTCTTTGAACGTATTTACAATATTGGCACTGTTAACTTTCTTCAGTTAAAAAAAACGCTTTGCTGCTCCATAAATTATTTAATGAGGCCGGTTCGGATACAGAGCATCATATTGCGACTAGAAGATGGTACTCTGTGGAAACCGGTCGCATTAAATAATATATTCTTTGAACCAGGCAAAGCGTTTTGTTTTGCCCACATCTCGCAATGAAAGAGTTGTACTAAGTGACCCATGCTACAATCGCGTATTAATTTTGTCATATAATATGCCTAATTCTGCTTTAAAAGTCTAAATAATTAAAAATAAATTTATTTATTGTCATGTATTTAAAAGAGAGAGATGGTTACGGTAAGTTGTTTATGGTTAAATTCATAGTTTAAGGTAGTTCCCAGTATTAAAAATTGTCAGTGATTTGGTTTGAGTAACTGTTACACGGCGCGTGATAAATCCCTGCTCATTTGTAATGACTTCCATCATTGAATCTAAAACACCTATTCTTTGTTTTCCACACACTTACATCTCAAACGCCTTCAATATACGATGTTCTTCTTCCCCCGTGACGTGAAATATTAATCATATCATATAACTGCTGGCACTAAACAACTGACTAAACTGATAATCGCTTCAAATACCCAACGAACGTCTCTTCCTATTTCAAGTATAAAACAATACGTCAACCAGCAGCAACATCCATCAGATTGAAGCATATTACTCCAATTGATAGATGATGATGAAGGGTATTCTACAGGTTAAGGTAGGTTTTTGATGAGTATTAGCTTTGGTGGGCCAACTAACAGTTAACTCTAATCCCTCTTCATATGTGCATACTTCTTACCCACTAAGATTTGGTCTAAAATCCTTACCCTATTCTCTTCCTACCCCTACCCCGCTTACCCAATTTTCTACCCTCTATTACAACCTTCAACAAACCATTGCCTCTGAGTATCCCTTCCATCCACCCTCCCTGTCTTTTTTGGATCTCTCTCATCAAACGCCCCTCCTCCTCTAACATTCTCAAAACTTCTTAATTTGTTTTCCTCTCTGCCCACCTCACCTTCTCCATCCGTCCCCAAACCTACATCTTAAAAACCTCCAATCTATGATCATCATCCTTTCTCATGGACCAGGTTTCGGATTCATAAAGTGCCACGCTCCATATTAGGGTTTTTACTATTCTTTTCTTCGAATCTTTATTTAGGGTCCCTCTCATTAACTCTTTCCTTTTCGCAAATGCCTCTTTCGATAATACAATTCTTCGTCTAATACCCATGCCACTACGTCCATTTTCTTCTATGATGCTTCTCAAATAAGTTAACTTTTATACCTGTCCAAATTTATTCCCTTCTAGCTTGATGTTCAGCCTAGGCTTAATACTTATTGAAAATCTCATTACTTTCGTTTTTCTAATGTTAATTTTTATCCCAAACCTCTGACACTGGTGGATTCTGCATGTTGACCGTGTTTCCACCTCGTTCGTTGACTTGGGTTGACAACAGTTTCGTCTGCACTCCAGCTGGCGTCTTCAGGTCATCTTCAGGCCTTCGACCTGAAGAAGCCAACTGGATTGCTGGCGAAACTGTTGTCAACCCAAGTCAACGAACGCGGTGGAAACCCGATAAACATGCAGAATTCATCGTATCCTCGCCGCGAAAACCTCCGAAAGAACTCTGACACTGGTTCTGTAAAGCATTCAACTACGTCAAATTGCTAGAACTATTAAACGGCAAATGCCAAATAGGTATAAAGGGGGAAAAATCAACTGTATGTTCAGATAGTCATCCTTTAAAATAAATAATTAATGGATAGAGTATTACACCATTATTTTATAGCGAATTTATGTTAAAATTTAATTTTTTATGTAAACTACGTATTACCCTCAAATACCAGGGTTCTTTCTATAAAAACCCGCCATACAAGCGCGTGAATGATTTGGATGTACCATAAAGTGATCGCTGATAGAATAATTTGGATTGGTAAAGAAGTTTAAAACGGTTACAATACGACGTCCATATCTCACTATATCTACCACGTTTATGAACCATCGAAAGAAAGTATAATTGGGTAAGTAGTACCAGTATTACTTTCTAACATGTCTCAAAAGTTTGCCTTGTTACAGCTTCCTAATTATGTACTCAATCCACTAACGTCTCTCCAAAAGATTACTTAATTCGGTGGAGAATATTTTAAAAGAATGACGTGCTGATTTATTCCAGTTAAAGTCGGTTTTGACTGCAAATAAAATCTTCAAATAAAAAATTATAAATTTTCTTCGTAGATTAAAAATGAATCGGTTTAAATTTCGATAAAAATAGTTCTAATTATTTACCATCAGTCTCCGATGGATGTCCGCATTGGTGCCTAACAAGATGCCTACAGGATTTTTTTTCGTACTACAACGTAATTATTTTACTATTACAACATCGTTTCACTCCAATATGATTATCATCGTAATTGGAGTATTTTTTTAATGATTTCCATTTTCTTATGTTGCCAATAACGTTATAAAATCGTTCTTAGTGTAAGTACAGTTAAAGATACTAATCTGTTTTCAATATTCTGATACATTTTGGATAATTACTTTTCTCTTTTTCAAAAGAAGAAATGAAATTTTTTAGCGTCGGGCGGTATCGAGATATTTACGAGAACTGCGTGAATGCCTAATAAACCAGCTGAATATTTAAAAAAATGTACGAGTTACGTTTTCCCATTGCGTAGGTACTCTCGATAGCTGGAGGAGTGAGGGCACTGTGAGACGAAGAAGTCCTGTTTCCTTAGAGGAGGGTGAATGTGGGATGCCGGGGAAATTTGGGAAGGAAGGCAACGGAATAAGATTATGTGGCAAGGGCGACATGATGGGAGATCGTGGGAGGCAAGGGTGCTTAGCAAGAGAATCCCCCCCCCCCTCCCGAGAAAGAAGGACGCTTCTCTTTAAAGCGGGGAGGCTAAGGAGTTTAAGAGTTAAGGGAGAGTTTGGAAGCGACTGGAAAACTAGATAAAAAGGAAGAGGGAATGGAAAGCACAGGCTTAGAGGTACGTTAGGAAGGCAATTAGAACCCGTTCCTTTCCAGCACGAGGAGGAGAAATAGAAGGAGGGAGGGGTAACCCCAGCGAGGTGAATGAGACTGAGGATGAAAATGTGAGCCTCCCCTCACCTTTCCCTCCTCACCGTCAAATCCCTTGCCTCGAGACTCGAGAGGGAGGCTGGATAAAAACTGCCATGGCCTAGTCCTCTTCCTTACGCTCTTTTTCTTTGACTCTTCATCCATATTATTTATTTATTTAGTTTATCCAACAACAAATGTAAAATTACAGGACATTACCTAGGCATTACCTAACTTTAAGCATACTTAATTGTCACATATATTCTATATTCTATTCATCCCTTAGCCCCATTAGGGTCTATAATTGTCCCCACGGGTAAAGAAGTTAGTCATGCATGAAAGTACATTGATAATTTAGAAGGAGAAGAGCTCCCGTATGGACCTTGCATATTTTTCGACGGCATTTGTAGTGCTTCATGCATGTTTGTGGATGATATTCTACTATTTTCTTTTGCATGCAGGTTGCTTCATTCTGAGTGCCATGTGTCTCTTTAAATTTGTATCTGTGAGTGAATGTGAATGATTGGTGGTGGCTCACCCCCTGCCACATGCCCTTGCGACGGTTTGCAGGGTAATGCTTAGAAGTATAAGAATATGATTAATTCTTCATGCAGTATTTAACACTTCTCAAGGATTCAGTTCTGGATGTACAAACATCCAACTCCTTCGCGTGCACATTGTATAAACGAAATATTCTACTTAATGTAGAATTCTCATAATAATCTGTATTGTATCGTTTCCTGTTTAACAGTCTATGATTTCCACACTGAACATGTGGTACATAGATATTAAATCTTTATGATAATAATGCATTACAATCCTTATTTAGTAATCATATAACAATTCTTTGATTTGTCTTCTTCTCTGTAGCGTCATGAGTTGATGCAATTCTAGTAGTTTGCCTGTAGGTACATGGTTCTGCACTGCCGGATAATATCAATGTTCTCTCATATATAGTGCCCTCAACAGTCTCATTTGTATCTTTTCAACCATCGGATGATTTAATTGCGAAATAGTGACCATATCACGGCTCTATATTGTAGTTTGCCACGCACAAGTTTGACACTCTATAAACAATAACACATTATAACTAGTAATATTCTGGGGTAAGTCATTTATAAATATTGAGAAATGTAAAGGGCCCAAGTTCGATCCCTGTGTGGCGCAAGATGTAGCATGTAACGTCAGAATTATTTGCACCATTCTCCTCCTCGGGAGTAAACAAAAAAACTGCCGTACATTTCCGAAATTACGTCTTTATTCTCTCGTTTCTCATTTCACAATCCTCCCACTACGCACTCAACAGTCCCGGCTATTCCTCCACAACAATCACCACTCTTTCCATTACACAAACACTAAACAAAAAATTTTCTACTCCACATCAACAACAATGAAAAAAATGGCCAGTATACAACATCACAACAGTATGTCAGCAATAGGACTGACATTACAGTCAACATACTCTTTTGAAGTCTTTTGAACATAACATATTGCCACCTGTTTACTCTGTATCTCTCAGCTAAAGGATTAAGAAAATATCCTTAGTAAAAAGTTGTCGACAAAAAATTTAAAAAGGAGATTCATCGGTTAAATGTGCTAATGTTGAAAAAGTAGTAGTGTTGTGGACTATTGGTTGCATCGACGGATAAGTTCTCTTATAACCTCTTCAAATCGATGAATAATAATAAAATTTGGAAAACCAAAATATCCATGCACTAAGCGAGGGTCGGTTCCGTGAATTTTCTGTTATTCGACGAGCACATTGAAAGAAATGGAATTGCAACACAATGTCAGATGATTAATTCAGAAGGAAAAATACGCCCCTAGAAGTAACTGGATAATTTTTACCTCAATAAAAAAATACACCATTTCACATCGAATCTAAGATTTGCAATATAGTATAATGCAAAAATAAAACTATTCACTCTCAGCGTAACGATAATGGTACCATCCCAGCCCTTATTTTTTCATGAAATTCTCCAATCTTGGAGAATAAGTTGTAAGAGGTAGAAAAGACGATTTACATAGAATTATTGTTTCTTTTGAACTTTGAAGTAGGTATTTTTTCCCCAAAAATAAATGTTACAGATTTTTTCAAACTGCCAGAACAGAGGAAGATTTAATTACTTCTCCAAAGGTTCACAACTTATTTTTCCACAAGCCTCTGGAAAATACGTCGTTCGTCCTTTGTGATTGAACATAAGAAATTCAACAAAGCAAAACCTGAAAAATTAAATTCATTGCTAACTTCAGAGTCTCTAAGTAGGTTTTAATGGCATTCATGTGATTTGATTATTATAAAGATAGTCTCTGTGTGACTCATCACTACTCTATCTTAGGAAACGAGGCGAGGCTTACTCTTAACCACATTACTGATGTAGTTACGAGTAAGCTTAAGAGATGCCATTAATTTGTAAAAGGATAATAGGAGAGATTTAAGAAAATGTATGTCATCCCTAAGACACCTGAGATCATTGAGTCGGAGACCAGATTTTATAAGGATAGCGACCCAAAAACCTAATTATACGTCCGCTTTCTAATAAATTCAGGTTTAATTAGCTCGGTTAGTGAACGTGTAAGAAAATTTTATTATTTACAATTCATTATTATGTTAAAATTTATAAGTATAAAATGCAAGAAAGTTTTCATTCAACTTAAAAATAAGTGGACTAACACAATGGTTATAATAAAATAGCATTATAATTTTATTTAGGAATACTATTGCCTATGTAGAAACAATTAAGAGTAAGAGCACGCATGAATCCTATCCTGGCCAGGATTCACCAACTGACACAACCAGGGGTTTCACTGGAAGCATATGACTTAGGTATGATAAAAAAATAGTATTTAAGAAATTCAATTTGAGAAAATTTCCCGCTGAATATTCCGGTTAAAATCAAAACTCTTCTAATTAAATAATAATTATTTTTTTTTCTCTTTAGGCTGTTTATTTACTTTTCCCCACTGCGAGTGCTCGGATACATTGAAAGGTAGTTTAATGAGCAAAAATCACTGACGTGAACGGAAGGAAAATCCCAGTTAATTAATTACAAACCAAATCAAACTCCACTAAGGGTTATAAAAAAATAAAGAACCCATAATACCAATTAGGTAGGATTACGACTGGAAACGTAATTAAACTTCGCTAGGACTGGAATTCAGTATCCCAAGATCAGGAGTCAGGCACTTCAACCACCGGGCTACCAAGAACCCTTACAAAATGCTCATTACTCACACTTATAATGCGTGCCTCATCAATGAATAGTGGACAAGAACTATTCACTGAGTCCACTCTTTAACTCGAAGTGTATTCCTGAGCCCCTTTTTAACGAAGGACAGGGAGAATATTTGACAGCTGAAGAAACCATCTTTCTTTCTGCTTTGCGAAAGGAAGTTTTTGGAAAAGAATTTCCTCAAACTCCCTGCCCAAGGGCAACTCACATGAAATTCAGTGAGGGTCTCCCCGTGAAATATTAAGAATTCCTTCACGCCATATTCCCGTTCTTCCCTTGCTCTCCACGCTTCATTTGCTAGAATGTAATTTAACAACCATCCCCTCACGACACACACGACATCACACCCGAGGATATCACTCGCCGTCATTTCACCTCCTCAAAGCCACCTCCTGCTCCACATGGCGTACCTGGCTTCTCCTCCTCCTCTCGACTATGTATCTATTTCAACCGCGGAGGCCTGGATAACAAACCATGTCTTTAAAAAAAAAAAATTAATAAATCAAAATATTCCACCACCGAAACCTAATTCGCAACTTTACAGACATTCATATAGCTCCAAAAATTATTAAACAACTTCCACAAAATTCACCTTGTCAGCAGAAAGAGGGTATATATTTTTAAGTCTATTAAAAGAGTGTGTATTTTCTCACAAGAATATTGATGATTATTAAATAACGAATGTGTAGGTATCTGAACTAGCTGCTGGTGGACTGTCATGTCTACTTATTTTTGTGTATATGTATGTGAGGCTGGTTTGAAAAACTTTTTAAAAAGTTGGTTTGTTTTAAAAGACTAAACATATTTTTTTCGGTACTTACCTAAGAGATTATTACTGTATCTTTACTTATTTATTTTATGTATATATTTTATATTCAATACCTCTATGAACCTGATTAACTTATCTATATTTGTAAGCAATGGTCGATAAAGAACACACTTAAATATCGTATATAGTTTCTGAACTTACCCATGAGATTATAATTCTATAATTATTGGCCGCCTGTGATAAAAAACCTGATGGCGACCCCTAAACAAGGCTTAATTCTTTAAAGGTGCCCAATTTCACTAGATCATATAATGTATTGTCATGTAATTGTATGGTAATGAGTTAAATAAATGTTATGGTTACTATCTTCTTGTCTCAACCTTGCTGGAAGTCGGCCCATACCGGGTATTTTACCTACCAAAGGATTGGGCTAATTGACTCTTAGCATGGACTATTTTTACTATTGTTTTCTTAGTCTTTATGAGGTTTATTGAGTTTGACGCCAGCGCATTTTCTTGTCTTAAAAACTTTCTTATGATACAGCATGTTTTAATTATGACCGCTTTTTTGGACCTCTTGGTGTACGTACTCATTAAGACCAATGAGGTTTAAGTTGTGAATGAATGATTTTGCAGTGATTTCGGTGTTACGAGATGTTTGCCGTAGATATTATAAAAGGTGCTATTTCTACTTTCTTTTGCTTCCAGATTTTTCTAGTTCTATTACGTAGAAATGGAGTATATTTCTCTAATTTTTCGTTATATTTCGGATGTATATATGTGTCGTTGGAGATAGCCATGTCTATGAGGTAGGTGGCTTTAAGTGTTTTGTATTGAAGTGTAATATCCGGTCTGTTGCAAGCAAAGGTTTTGTCGGCATGCAGTGTATAATTTATAGGTGATGTCCCAGTATAATTGGTGTGTTTCATTTTCCATTATCTTTGGTGAAGTGTAGTTGTAGTAGGGTATCTTGATTGTAGTTAGATTGTATTTTTTGGCTATGCTTGGTGTATTACCTTTGCAGCTATGTTATGTCTATCGGCGTATTCCCCTCCTGCTAGTGCTTGGCATCCTCCAGTCATATGGTATATTGTTTCCGTGTGCTATTTATATCTTCTGCACTTGTCATTTTCTATTTTTTTGTCTTTTATTATGGATCGTTTATAGTTCCTGGTTATTAATGCCAATGATGTATCCTTCCGTTTCTGGATATTTATTATTATTACTTATTGAACACTTCTGCTCGTCGCTTTTCCCCTCTGCAGCGGCATCCCAACCGCGAACCTCTTTTACCTCCTTTTCCCATTCATGAAGTTACCATTGTTCACTATACCCCCCCC
>WURS02458943.1:0-30967 GCA_011762765.2 Rhinocypha anisoptera | reverse complement strand
CCTCCGAAAATTCTTCACCACTGTGTTTCTTTCTTTTTTTGTCCTGTGTCTTTGTACCTTCCACTAGTGTTCGAACTTATACATATTATTCACATTGTGAACCTTTTCGAAGTGATTATATATATATATATATATATTTGTATGTATATGTGTATATATATATATGTACACATTCACACATAGAGGAAACACTTAAAAGACTCACATTGAGAAGAAATATTTCGGGGCTCTCTTACCCTTTCGTTGGTCGATAAATCGGTTCGAATCGTATTAAATCAGATTCTTAATTAAACCTGAATCATAACTGCATTGAAATCGATTCATAATCTTAATTGAATCGGATTGAGAAATGAATTGATTCGAATCGGTTTTGAGACAAACCGAATCGAAATCAGATAAAAATGACCCATTTAAACAATCGGGAATTGTATTAAAATAAATGATTTCTGAAGAAATACAACCCAACTTTGCACGCTCCACAATTTTCATTAAAACGACCGGTTTATTCGAGCTCGACATAATCAGGTGTCTGATGATGTCGAGTATCGACACCTAATGGTATCGTCACTCTAAACCGGTCGTTTTAATAAAAAGTCTGGACGTACGAAGTTGATTTGTATCGTATTTCTTCATCATGAAGATCTATAAAGTTGAGTTTGATACCATTGAAATTCTTTTCTAACTTAATTGAATCGGAATCATCCATCTCTAATATATACGCTAAATGCTTAAGGGATGATTTCCCCAGGAGATCAATTTTCTACAATCGCAACGTTTAGCCAAAAGCAGCATCACGGGAATTGTGATGGAGGAGACAAAGCTGCTGCCTACCCAGTAATGTTCGCTTTGATATGCTACTACAATTTTACTCAGAGAACAAAGTCTCTTGCACTTGATCTATTCTCCAGTGGTGTAATATATTAAATTGCACTTCCATTTCCCGTTATTTAAAAGCGATATTAAAAAAAAATGATTTTACGTGGTTTATACGAAGTTATCTCCAAAAGCTCTCGTTTTCCGTCAAATATTCCCCTAAATTTAATTTTTTTTTAATTTTAATTTGGCCTGATTTATTACTTTGTGAAATATTTACAGTGTGTTATAGCCATATGAGAAATCCAGAATGAGCTAAATGCAAATCAAAGGCAACATCAAAAGAGTCAAGTTTGTATATTGCATGGGTTTACAGCATAAACGGTAGATCGTACGGCTGCCTGGAGGGTTGCCGCTTCACTTCTCGTGAGATTTATTTGGACAACTCATCCTGGGGGTGCGATTTCCCGAATACGAGAACTTTGTGGGATGTCGCGGGTATCCCCGGGAAGGGAAGCCTCAAGATCGCTGAACTGAACTTGTGAATATCACGCACACCAATGCAGTCAAAGCGAACTCTTCCCCCACCCCCCAAGACGAAGAACTTCGGGTTAATTACTATCGATTGCATGCATGCGTAGACGAGGAAGGCATTCGTTAACCGTACCTGAGCTGTTACTCGTCCAATTTGAGAAGTGTCAGTAGGATCCCTTCGCCCCTTTGTGCTTACCTCTCTGCCGTGTCAGCTGACGTAGCATTTGCCCTTTAGGTGATTGCTGGTAGTTTTTTGGTAACGTTTCTGCTACGGTAGTTAGGCAACTTCGGGAAACATCACTCACACTAAGTTAAGAACACCTTGGCACTTAATCTTAAACAGAGCACGCCATGGCTTTCTGATCTCCCAATGTCAGCACAATTTTTCCTGCAAATCAAGAATCCAGGCACGATTTTGTACATTCATAGTAGTTGGTACTGGATTTTTCTTCTGGAAGTTGAAAACTGTTGACTAAGATCAATTACCTGAAACCAGCGCCATTGACTTGTCACCGCTCTATGTTGCGATCATAATTTTGAGTTTAAACCAAAAAGTAAAACCACAGTATTCGACCCAACGGACGGTTCCGTAGTCGAGACTAGAGCTCACCTAGTACTTAGCCCAACGGCTTGTGAAAATTCTTAATTTAAGGGTTTGGGAGGCCAGTTCTTTTCCATGAATATTTATTTTTGAGGGAAGATTCACACATTTATAAAACCTATTACTCGCCAATAATGAGTGCAAAAACATGCAGTAGCGATGCGCTAATAGTTGTGGGGAAAACTTTCCATAAAACGGAATATCCTTTATACCATAGTGCCTTGTGCACCGAAGGAAAATTATGTTTTAATATTAAAAATAAAAAATTTTTTTAAGCTAAATGTTACATTACATTTCTTAGCATCTAATGTTGGCTATTTTGAAGTATCTAAATGAAGGTAAATTAAAAAATGCCTAATAAAGATAAAAAGTCGAAAGATGTCTTTGGTCTATTACGATACTACCACCGAAAGCGTAGCCTATATCTATCAGATAACCTTTGTAAAATACGGTCATAGGAACGAAAACCGTTCGTAATTAAATGGCGGAGTATTTGTGGACAGGTTAAATTAGCCAGCTTGTCGATTCTCTTAACAAGAGGCAACGGCGTAATAACATTGAACAACCTTTTCCTCAACGGCGACTCCTTTGCCCCATGGTTGTATTTCATAAAAAAATATTTTAATTTACCTGCGAGACATAGCCTCTCATTATACCAAGCGCTTTGAATTGACGTATCTCGGTAATAAAAAAAATAATCATGGGTTTTTTGATTCCTTAGATTAACTATATTATTGAAATGGTTTCTTTTAAATATGAAATTTATCTATTTATTTTCAATCGCTCATAAACAGCACCTATAGGCCAATTACATTGGACACTATAACATTTCTAATAACAAGGACGAAACACACATATCCATGCACTAGGTGGAAATAGAAAAATCCACCTGGTTGGGATTCGAACCTGCGACCTTCGGGTTGGCAGACGAGGTCGCTACTCCGCCGCCACCGAGGCCGGCAATATTGATTCTTAGAACAATAAAATCCACCTAAATATTATTCCCCTAATTTCAGTCATTGAATTGAAAAGTTTATCGCCAGTCAGATGCAATATGCTTCGAAAGAGCTGACGTTTTCCGTTTTTTGTTTCTACTTTCGCGAATGGATGAGTTTCTTTTAAGAAAGAAAGTCCGTGCGTGCACTTTTCTCTATAAATACGATTCCATGATATCGAATTTTCCACTCGATCGGCTCCTTGTGGGTCCAAGCTCATTTATCACAATTCTTAACTCTAATGAAACAACCCATTGCCCTGGTAATCCGACGTCACATCGATAGATCAAGTATTTCCAGATGTGCTATCTTGCGAATTTCTGTTTACATCGCTCAGGCTGTATTCTCAGCGGTATGCCGTGGGTTTTGCGAAATAAATAAAATGACTTGGCTTCTTCCTTCATTTACTTCGAAGTCACGTTTCTTTTAACACGTGTAAGCTGCTGCAATTATGAGTGCCCTTCACAATAACATAACACCAAAGAAGGTGTTCATTTCTATGAGACTTCTTTTCGCAAAGAATGTAACAACGTGGCAAACACATCGGTGTGGAAATGTATATATCAGAGATGTGGACCATTAACCAAGTAGAGCAGACAAAAATAGAAATTATCAATGACTGGAGCTTGACGAGGATTCAAATGGTATTTTAAGTAAACTAATAAATGAATATTATGAAAATAGCGAAAAAATGAGAAGATGGATAAAATAAATAGTGTCTGGAAAATAAAATGTAGGCCTGTGGCTCACCGAGAGATATAGTGGAATTATTAGAAACAAAAGGGATGGGGTAATAAAAGGAAAGGTGCCACATGGAGTAAGTAACATCAGGGGGTATGTGCGAGCCAGGAGCTATCGAGCCCCAATCAAATTAGCATTAAGTGGAGAGGGATTCAGGGATATAGTCATGGATTAGTGGCTGATGAATGTATAAAGAAACGCTTTTGAGTAACTTGGGCATTATTAATTAATTATCCAGTCCCTTCAAAAACCGTAAGATTATAGGAGGAGAGTGTACTACGCATTTAAAATTTGGAGTGCGAATTGTATTTTTTATCCGGGGAAATTGATTTTGTACCCGGATTCGGCGAGTTTTTAAGAGCCTTTCTGGGTGGAATGGCCTTTCGACTGTCAATAAAACTCCATGGGGAGGTAAAATTCAGATTCGAGGCACTATGGGCCCTTCTGGAGTTCTGAAGGATATTAGGCAGGAGCCTACCTTATTTATACTGGGTTATCACATAACATTGATTGACTCTTCTAGCAAGTCTATAAGTCTAGTACACATTTTTGAAAAATGAATAGATCTACTTAAAACTTTAATTCCACTTCCCGCTGGTACCTCAGGCACAATTTTTAACTTCCACAGTATTAACGCATTAATAACGGAACGCCATTAAATACGTGTGTGTTATTCTTTGGCAATATATTTTGTAAATGAATTACTGTTGGGTGAGATTTATTTCCGGTTGTTGCTTCATATTTTATAATTTCCTAATTTTATCACCCGTTATGCAAATAAAATTAGATGCTTATCTGTATATCGTAAACATTGTAAGGGTTAACTATGTAAGTATGAGGTTCCTTCATTGTATCAAATGAAATGGATTATTCATCTATACAATCTTAATTTTTAATGAGTTTTATATCTTGAATGGCTTAGGTGAACACACATATCCGAGAAAAATTGACATTTAAAACAATAAATTTACTATATGAATACTTGTTTTCTTCCAATGGTTTCTTGGTTCTATACAAATTTATTTATATTAGTCAAACTTTTGAAATGGTGATATTCTATTTTTTAATTAGCCGCGGTTACCAGGTCACCGTACCTTAGATTATACAACTCATTTAAGAAGTGGTCAAATCTCTACCTATATTTCTTATGCAGTATATTAGAATTTTCAAGACAATAATTGACTATAATCCACCACGGAATATGACTATAATGAATAGATCGCATGATGTTCAGGAAAGTTTAAAACTAGGGAGTAAATAATCCACGAGACTCCGGTAAACAGGTTTGTAATTTTAATAATTAATTCTCCGGGCTCATTGTTCGTTAATCTCACGGAGAACGTCGGGGAAGCAGTCCGCAACCGCCCTAATGAGGGAGGGCGTTATTGCCAAGACCCTGGAACACCTTTATAATTCCTGGCGGCACTTGCCGTTCCCCGGAAAGAATGCGAAAGGAGAAATTACGCGCCCCCTCCAGAGCCATTCCTCTTCGTCGCAGTCCCTCTTCCGCTCCCTTCCCCAGTCCCAATTTCCATCCCAAATCGCATCCTACATCTTAATAGCGCCCTCCTTCCTCCCCTCCCCTTCCCGCACCACCCTAGGGACACCTCTCGGAAAGCCCCACCCACATCTTCCCCCGCAACCCTTCCTGTTCCTTCCTCTTTAGCCCACGGGGCGGAGGGCATTTTTTTCCATTCTCTCGGCCTCCGCTCCGGGGTTGGGAGTCTCCGAAGGGATGCATAGGGCAGGAAAACTCGTGCATATCGACGGCTTCAGACGAATCCATTCACCGTTGTGGCCAGGGGGGTATACCGAAATCCTCCGAGTACAGCATCCACATTTTTGAGTTAATCATTACTCTAGGAATCTTTGCAATACAGTGAAACTTTGGTAATTTGAACTTATATTAGGTGTTCGAAATCGTCTTTAATTCGAATATTTTTTTACCCTAGCATTTTTTATATAAACAGCGCTAATAAATCGTGGCCTGACTCGTTTGGCAAACAGTAGATGTGATATATTGCAGGATAGATATGTTTGCACTAATGATGTCTAAGTAATAAAGTTGATTGGTTCATCATGCAGTTGGAGGAATTTTGGCAACCTTTTTCGTTTCATTCGAATTTTTCTGAAAATTGAAATTATTTTAATGGTGCCTTGATAGGTATTACAGATTCAGGTTCGAATTATCTAAGTTCCGCTGTATTTTTTTAATATCCTTACTTCATCCACGATACACGCAATACGCACGCAATACCCGCAATGCAAAACTTTTTTTGTGTAACAGCAGGAATGATCGTAAGCATTCGTACTTTCACGTAGTGGTAGTTTTGTTCTCTTGTTTGCATTTAAGTACTGCTTCCCATTTGCTTGATGGCGTTTCTATAGAACAAACCTTGACTCGTTTCCATTGGGATATAAATGATTGGCGCTGAGAGTTCTGTTTTCGGATTTGGCAATTATATATTATGACTACGGAATTACGTGAAAATCCACACACTGTTATTAAAATATAACGCTGAAACTCGTATCTTATTATACTAAAGAATAGTCTTAAGAGAGATGATAAACTCACTTTTTATCATATAAAAGTCGTAACATGTCAAGTTATTAGGACTAGTTATTATTGCTCTAAAACAACTGGAGAAGTGGCAGGCAGATGAAGTTCGTTTTATTCTAAAATAATAAATGGTGAAAAATAAAAAAGTTCAATGATAGTAAAACTGGTTACATTACCACTTAAATATGATCAATTAATGTCAGCACATTGGGTTTTTTCTTGGCACCTTTTCGTGAATATCGTGCGTTTCACATATTAACAAGTTAGATATAGGACTATGCCGTAAATGATAATCATGCAATGACCAATTTGATATTTGATGCCATATTTAGCGTTTTTACCTTTATTGTACAATACGTAACTTGAAGGAGATGCAATCATTGTTGTCGTTATCACCTAAATGTAGTGTGTGAGATAGTAAAACCCATTTAATAATTCAAACTTATTTAACCGTGGTTGTCAACTAAAAATAACCAGGAACATTTACTCTGATTAAACTAATCATGATTTATAGGTGCTTAAGTCAAGTATCCGTAGTAGATCATGAGCATGTATTCGCATTTAGTAGAAATATTGTCAAACGTCGGCTGCGAACGACCTGACCTGGTGGAGAACCCGAGAGAAATTTCACTCAATATCTTGTCACTTTACTCATATCATTCCATTCCGTGACGTGGCTCTTACGCATTGGAATTCAAGCGATTAATTAAGCTTGATGCACGGCAGTTTCCAAATTCCGCTAAAATGAAATTCATTTCCCAGAGAATGAAGGACATGGGTGCAAAGTTAAGGTGAAATAGCTCACTGCGAGGAACTAAAGACGTGTTGAGGACATATTTGTTAAATTTAACACACGCTACCTTGAAGTCCATTAATATCTTACATAAATAAGCAGTTTTTATAATGCTTCTAATATTTTGTCTTCCACTTAAACCAACTTTTACCGACCATTTCATGCGATATAACATGAACCCTGTAACTGATTGGTATTCGCAGCCGTATGAATTTTCCTGTGTAATTTACCTATCCGGTCACCATTTGATATACTATAAGAGATACTCTTAAGACTTTGATATGCATTAAGAGTCATTGGTTTATGATGTGAGTAATATTGTGTGATATTTCTCTCCGCCTGGTTACAAGTATAACTCAAATTAATGTGATGTTTTGATTGTTATTCTCCGCTTGTGTGGTTGAGAATTCAAGGCAGCTTCCAGATACAGTTAGCGGAACCTGGTGGAGATCCTTCTCCGTCCTTCCATTATTCTGGCTGTTTCACACGTTTTCTCCTTTCACTCCGTTTTGTTTCCACCTCTCGACAATTTTCCCACTCGTTCCTATCCCACAGGTCTCACTCCACATTTTCCCACACTACGCTGGAACAAATCTGCCTCTGTTAAGAATTATCTCTCTTTATTTTTCCAGGCTCCATCTCTTCCACCCTCTCTTTCTCTCGTACAGCGTGAGTGCTTATATTCGAGCTTATTCTCTGCTGGCGCTGCGACGACGAGGTCGCCAGCATGAGAGAAACCAGAAATACGTGACTTCTTTTATATACACGTCTCCTCAACCAGACATGCTGAATATATGGTTTGGAAGCTAAAGAAATAATTTTGACATGTTTACTGTTTGCCAATTATTGCGTTGTCCACAGTTTGTGGACCATGCTTCAAGGGGATACAGAGTAACGCCTCTTCAGAAATACATGCAAGAGGTTTGCTGAGGTGCTAATGTCACCTATTTTTTTCTCGGGACTGGGAGCAGGTATAGCAATTTGGCTTAAAATACGCGGTTATTCCTTGTGCGAATGCGAGCGCGAAGACTCAGATGGGGCCTCCGAAAATCGCACAAGGTTCTCAGCGCTGCCGCTAGGGTGAGAAGCGTTTGCAATGCTAAAAATGACGTATTTCGATGTAACAGAAGATTGTGCGGGAAGGTGTCCTCCAATGGTCGGCCTTCATACTTACTGACATATAAAGATAAATGACCGACATTATGCCAATCATTTAATTCTAGCAAATTTTTTGATGTGTTAATATTATAACTGGAGTAGTAGGGTTCATAACGGAGATTTTTTTGTGATAACCTAGGTAATTTTTTTATCTCTTACCGTGGCAACTTTAAAGAACAGAAGTATGCATTTGGGTTCTATGTGTATCGGAGATTATATTGTCTTGCAGTGAATCATTGCGACGAAATATTCTAGTGTGAGGGGAGTTGATGCTGGGCATGGGATTAAAGGATTTTAACAGAAGGAGAAATTCTTTATCTTTTGTCATCTTTCCGAAGGGTGCAATAAAAATCACCGGTGAGCACTGTGGGTGTGTGTTATTTTCAGACGTTTATGCCTCATCTAAAATATGCTCTAACGTATCCATTAAAACCCAAAAAATTCCAAACGGTGATATTTACAAGGGAACAAGATTATTAGTGTGTAGGCAAATAATATATTAAATATACTATACAATACCATACTATACATAAACGTATCTATCAATACCAAACTATACATATACTAATACCGTACTATACATATACTATACTTTATAGTAGTGTTTTTTCCATGTTGTCAGCAAGAAATGCTATCCACAAAATTATAATTCACCTGGAAAACGGAAAAGTCTAGCTACACATGTTCAAGAATGTCATAAATAACGCCATCAGGTTTTTCTTAATTACTTAGATATCGTATTTGCTCACAAAAATATGTGAGTTCTAAATCCGAGACATATGAATATTTACGTAACAAACATAAAATAAAACTAGAATCTCAATCTATTTTACACATATTTTTAATTTAAAAGTGTTTGTCATGTACACGATTTAATTTTACCAGAGAACAACTTACGGAGCTAAATTCGAAATAACATTTGATTTTCTTAGTTCAAGTTAGGGTAAACCGAATTCTTTTTTTCGAAGCTTGATTAGGTTCATAAGTTCTGTTAGAAACGTCGCTATTGGCTTCTAGATGCCAAAGATGAAGCCCGATGTAAGTCAACTATTTTTAATTTTAAATAACATGATGTTAAACGTTTGTCCTCAACCAGAGTGAGTTGTCTATCACAGAAATTCGTATATCGCTAAACATCATGTTTGCTTTTTTTTTTAAAAGGTTCTATATGTGCTCTTTGATTCATTTATGAATTCTGTTTGGCTGGTTGATCATATTATCCGTAAAAAAGGCGATAATTTATTGTGGACTGTTTCCTTTACCTTACAATGACTCAAACCTGTTATGGTCTACCATTCACCCCTACTATAATATAGAAAAGTTACAAGTTGGGAGAACTTTGTTAAAAGTTCTTGAATTTCTATTGCCGTGATGTTTCACACATTCTTTTCCGTGACTCTGTCATACTTGATGAATTCCTGAGAATGATGCGATAAATTAAGGTAGTTGGAGAATCTTTCCTTGATATATTTTGATCTGTATAAAATGTCGCATCATTCTTTTATGGTCCTAGAGACAGTGTATCTTTATTCTTCCCGTCCTTGTCTCTCTTTTTTCCACAAAGTGTGTTTTTAATTAATTTAATTTTGTGAAGACCTCTAATTAGGAATGCAAGCTGCTTTAACAGTTTCTCGTAGTAGTATTTTTTGTTTATAGGGTACTTCGACGGCTATGGTCATTTCGCACCTCTTCAACTCTTTAAAAAAACCAATATGCATAAACACAACATCAATGCCCTGGGCGGGATTCGAACCCGCGAGCTTTGGGTTAGCCGTCGAGCACGCTACCTACCAGGCTAACCCGGTCGGAAACAGTTTCTCCCTTCCTGTTAAAACTTAGGGGAATACATAAGCAGTAATAAAAAATTGAGATATGAAATTAGTAAAATTCATGTTACGCAATATCTAGGGTAATATCTCTTGCTTAACTAATAGAGGTGTTACAGATAGAGGGGTTTTTATCATAATAAAATATCTGCGTAAAGTTTAATTATTTTCGCCTAGACATATTTGATGGAATGCTTAGTGTAGAATCGTGCCACTTTTTTTTAGAAATGGACCTTAAATGTTTTCTGTTTGAAGGGTCGACGACATGATAATTAACTTTAATGATTCTTCCGAATAAATGAAGAGTATGTTTCGTCTACGATTTACATTACTTTATTTTGAGATGGTAATGAAGGTAGGTTTAAAATAATATTTAATTACCACTGGAAAGTTTTTGAGCGATTTAGTGAAAAGAGATTTTGTTTTCAGGAAACGGAGCTTAAATTGTTAGCACCGGGAGGGACTTGATCAAAATCCCTGGGAAGGTCTTTTGTGTCTCAGCCAGGAAGGGAACGGGGTTGCTAACGAGGGGACCCTGAGTACTAAGGTCTTGATTTAAAAAGTTTCCGAGGTCACTTCTTCGGGAGAAAGTTGTTTCCCACATGTTTATCACCACGGATAATGGGTTCTAATTCTAAACTTCTCGGTTCTGCATGTGAGCTACAAAGAGTAACTTATATATTTTTGGGAAAAAGGAACTGTTGTAAGTTGGCAAATTGAATAAAAGGTTAATTCCAGAAGCCGCTTTTGAAGTCACTCTTTGTCTCGAGGGATCCGAGGGTGTTCAGTGAATTTTTGAAAAATTTTACAATCAGTATGGAGCTCGGATTTTATTAGATGTTCAAATTTTTACTCTCAAAGAAACCTAAGTTTATATGCATTGAATGTTTATGTGAGTTTATGGGGATGACGGTCGTTACACGATACTTATGTATGTACAAGCCTCCGTTTAATATACTTTTTCATCTTGATTATCTAGGTGGTCGTAAACTCTCTCTTTCTTAGTCCTATTGCAACACTTCGATGAGAATTGAATTTAATGTTTTACGCTTCGGAAAGTTATTCCCGCCATCGCCATAAATGCCTTTCTCATTTTCGGAGTACCTTATGCATGTACGTAATGTTTGCATTTTAATACCTCATCTCCCATCAACGGAAAAGCACTTGGTTCCGCGAGTAAGCACCGCCATTGAACAAACTGATGCTCAAATCATCCCCAAAAATAATTACTTTAGAGATGTCATAATATCTCTAAAGTCTCAGAAAAAGCCCTATTTTTATCGTTCCATGAAGGCCTATCTTTATCCTACCTCTACCCATTTAACATCAAAAAACTTTTTATGTGTATTATCGGGTTTAGAAAATGTAAGTTGTCAATCATTCATAGATTTTAAAAACTTATCGGAGACTCTGAAAATGTCATGGCTAATAAATGTAAATAAATTCAATTCTCTTTCATTGTAAAACAATATACTTTTTACCTCTGTCTGGATTGGCTAGCAGCCATTATTCTGCTCATTTGTTGAATTCCCTTTTAATATTACCAACGCAGCGCAATTATTGTGAACCAAAGCAACATAGTGTTTAATTTCCCTCGTACTTTCGGGTGATCTTAGAATTTCATTACGCCTCGCTGCTCTTTGAATACAATGTGTCTTTCCGTTCGGACGATTTCCCCGTGAATAAAATGTCTGCTTTGATCCTTCTATCCATTCGTCTGCATCGCTCATAGTCTTATTTCCTCCCTAGTTTTTTTCCGCCGTGCGCTGTTGGCAATAGATTTCGCGTCCTCATATTTTTTTTTCATCCACCGAGTTGTCTCGCGTTTTCCCCTTATCCCCTTTCTTCCCATCCTAGTGCTCCCCCAGTCCATCGAGAAGCTTGCGCCTCTCCACGGCTCGAGGAACTTTTGCGGGCAGGGACCTCTATGCAGCACCCTTGTTAATTGTGCTCTTGACAAATCTTCTTGACCCCATACCCTAGTCGTGGAATAAAAAAACTGGTGGGACGCCGTATTAAAGAAGCACGTATACCTAGTCACTGCCGGTACGGGCTGTGGCATCATTTTTTTTCTGTATGAAGTTTCTTCGGTGTTCTTACGTGTATAATAATTGGATTCCCATTGTGTTATGTTTTACGTTTAGATACGTGACTGACTGATATTATGACCTCGAACTCGCTGTTATGTATGGTTGTATTGTGTTCGTCAAACGATGGCTGCCTTTAACATGCTAAAAGATGTTTCGAATATCATATCGAAAATGATGTGTTAGCTAAATATTTCTATTTTATGAATTTAATGATTTTAAGATTCACTTTGTGAAAGTATCTAATATTCATAAGACATGAAGAACAATGTACAATCTGTGAAAAAGTACATCGTTCTTTGCATATTTTCTTTGTAGGTGCATTAGGCATCTGAGATTAATCATTATAGTTATTGAAAGTCTTAATTGAAGTATTACTCATTCTTTAGACTTTAAAATTGTTGAAAACAAAATTGACAGAAGAATGATTTTTTCCTCAACTAACCCTTGTGATTTTTTTTCGAATTTAATCAATCATTTTTACCACAGTTTTTCCGCCGCTTTATTCTGATTGACGTAAAACGTACGAGTTATGTTCACTTTAACGTCTATTCGAACATTCATTACAAGTTCCCTTAGGTTACTCTAATTTTAAAGTAGTCGGTAGTAATGCCACCTTTCAACCTTAAAATAGAAATAGTTGTTTACATTTCATAGATGAAATGAACTCTGTTTTGCCACTGTTCCTAACACTTCCGGAAGGGCAAATCTGTCTGCTGTAGCATGAATCAAGTCATTGCTATAAATCGAATTCATATTTTTTTATTTGGAGGTGGTATTTTACTTTGATAAATCGATATGCATATGCATAGCCCTTCGAATATAACCATAAGGCGAAAATAATCCAATTTTAGCTTTTTTAAGGTCAATCGTAACATGCTTTTTTAAATACTTTCATCAGCAGTAAACTCTAGCCATATATTCCAAAATGTTTCATAATCGTCGTGCTGCTTAGAACGTTAACCTGGCATGAAACGAAAGTATTCTTTTGTTGGAAATGTTTTATATAAAATATTTAAACAGTTAATGTGAATAGAGAAAGAATGAAAGTGTGTTAAAATTTAAACGTTTTT
Source organism: Rhinocypha anisoptera (assembly GCA_011762765.2). NCBI lineage: Eukaryota > Metazoa > Arthropoda > Insecta > Odonata > Chlorocyphidae > Rhinocypha > Rhinocypha anisoptera. The sequence continues at coordinate 17,786 of WURS02458943.1, read as the reverse complement.
AAAATAACTTGTAGAAATAGATTTAAATTTTTTTTCTCTTCAAGAATGTATATGCGGGTTTGAATCCATTACACCTTCCATAGAATTGCGTTTTATTTTAAAGTGCTACTAGTTAAATTTTGATATATATTACATTTAGACTCCCAAATCCGTCAAATAACACCCCGGGAGGATTTTCCCGAAATTCCACGAATTTTCTATTACAATGGTTCTCAAATAGAAATCCTATATGTCTACTCTCGCTTTCAAACTTAGGGCATTTCGTTTTCTTCTCTATGAGCATCGCGATTGTGTTTTTTCGTTCGTTATGTTGGTTTGGAGATGGAATACCGATGATAAAATGAAATTTTTGGTATGATTGAGGGGAGGAAGGATTTGTTTCGAGAAATTGGAAATAGCTAGAAGAATTAGATGGAACAAATAATATGAGTAAATGGGATGCTAGTGAAGGTATTATATTGAAGAGATGTATGTAGATGAAGAAAAATAACTGCCAGTTTGTCTTATATCAGTGCAAACTACCTGAAATTCCATCCTGCTTCCTTCGAACATTGCTAACATTTTCTTAGTTCACCATTACGTCAATAACACCGTTTTCAACATTCTCTTTTATTTGTGTCATCTTATGTTTTCCCATTGCAAAATGGAAATGGAATATGAAAAAGTTTTCTCTTATTAACATATAAATTATTAATTTGTTAATATATTAGACATGAAATGAAAAATATGTCCTTTAGAATTGACTATCTGGGTCAACTATTGACTCTTTGATATTTATATTATTATTTTATGTTCATATTGGAATTAATTCTCTCTATCCTTAGGTTGTGTGAATAGCAATTTTTCTTACCTCTTCTTTTTTATTTCTGGATTTTTAATGAGTTGATTACACAAATTGTTTCGAGGTAATATACTCATAGTCCCCTTCGCCATAGAAGTTAAACTTAATGATTTGTAATCTAGAAATGATTATTCTCAATTTTATCCAAACAAATATTTGAATCCAACTGGTCAAGGTTGAGAATTTTCTCTTTATCCACCACCCTTTTCTGCTTCAGCTTTATCCCTTCTTTCAGACTTGGTTTAAGTTTGAATATTTAACGAAGATTTACATATCGTATCCTTCCTTTATTAACTTTCTAAATTAAGTCAATTATGTCAATGTAATTTAAGTTATCCCAATATTTTTGTTACTTCTGTGCAAACTTCCCGTGCACATGATTCTTATTTGGATTCAAAATGTATTTTTGACCTCATATGTACACCGTTTCTCTTTATTTGTCTTGACGACGTAATCCTTATAAATTGGAGGTTATTTAATCTTTATGTAATTCCCGAGGTATCAACTTTGGCTTACTTTCTGGGCCCAATTATTTTTTTTTGTCCCTTGATAGAACCTTGTATTTTTAACTTGAATCTTCCGTTAATATTACATTATTTTATTTTTTTAACCGAGAGCGCGAGATACAGGAAAGGTGCGAAAGTTATTTTTCTTTTCCTTCGCCAAGAGCAGTACATATCAAAGATTGTTGAGTCAGGGTGTTTGGTGGTGGTGGGAAGGAGGAGTGCAAGGGTTTGAGATGGAATCTTGAGAATCTTTTTTATCGAGGTTAGGATGTGGGTCGAGTGGAAAGGGGTCGTCCTTGCGTCTTTGCTTATTCGCTTCCCCTCCTCTTGGTGAATTATAAATAGAAAGACGAGAATCGCTGCGGCTAACTGTGCGCCTCCATCGAAATCACCATGTTTCTCCTCGCCTTCTTAAGAGAAGATACTTGCCGTTGGGTATATCGGGGAACTTAGATTTTTCTCCGTTGGATGTGAATCCGCTTTACTCCTGAGATGTTCTCAGCGGTGTTTATTTTTGGGCTTACCGATTCCCGCTGTCATTTCATCTTGTGAGCTGCCGTTAATTAAATCGTGATACCGATTCTATAAAAATCCGCAGGTTATTCATGAAGAAACTTGCCACTTGAGATGCTTTTTATTTTCACGATGCATTTTTAATTTTTGTGATGGATTTGGTGTTTCTATACTTTAAAACCTCTTAATGTATAATCATCTTCTAAGAACGTAAAGTAAATTTCTCTCCCGTAACTTATGAAGGGCAGAATACGTTTTTTCACAGCATGTTAGTTTTCTGTTCCCTCTTTATCATGCTGTGGGTTACATTTTTAATGACATAAAATGAAAAAATATTACATATTTAACTATCTACCTCAATTAGAGCAACCTTAAAATCAAAGCTATATACATTATTTACGTTTTTGTCTTTTTATTTCTTAATGATTAATTTTGAGCATAGTGATTTTTTTGAGGTGAAATATAAATTTAGCAAAATTTTAATTTTATTGTCACATTAGTCAAAATACTATTTTTTTATTTTGAGTAGAGGAATGGGTTAATGCTTCGTGTGCTGGTATACGAGGAATTATGTAGCCTTATATAGTTTTCGTTGATAATAAATACAAAAAAATTGATTTATATCGCACTGTGTATCCGTAACTATATAGCAAACATTGATCTGTCTTTTCCGCAGTTGTGTCTTCTGACCTAAGGCTATTTAGAAAAACAAAGTAATCATCAAACGTTTGAGTGATTTCAGCTTGCTAATTGTAATTGTATGCATATTACCGATAAAACAGTTGATCATCGGTGCATGCGGATTGCATTGGAGTGCATTTGACCATGAAAATCCTTGTGTATTTGCTGACCTTCTAGGCGTTAATGTTTCTTTATATTTTTAAGTGTGAAGGTGTGGAAAAGGTTTCCCGAAAGCATTATAAAAGAATAAATTGTTAATGATGGCAACTTACTGACGACATAAAATTTTACAAAGGCTAAACATTAATATATATTGTTATTATTTAATAATATTACTATATTATTACTTAGAAATTTGAAAAACTGTAACCCAAATTTTGTAGATAATTTGTGGGTAGGTGTAATAATATATATCCCTCAATCCTTTATTAACACGGTGCTGCCATACTACGCGCTTTGGTTCATTATTTTCCAAGGTTTTGGGTCTGGTTTTACTTTTCAAATGGTGACAGGAATATTCTTTTATCGGATTCAACACTTAATTTGTACTCTGATTAATGAGTGTACAGGCGCCACCTCACACGTTAATTCATCACTTTCTAATCCTCCGCTGTCAGTGTGATTAATGGATAAATTATGCCGTCTTAAAAAGATTAATGTAAGATTTGCTAGAAAATCGAATACAAGCTAATTCATAGGTTAACTCCTAGGTGTATCGAGTTCTCTTCAGGAGTCACGGCTATAACAATTCATAAGATTAATGTAGGATTATGTCCCTAAAGATGGTCAATACACCTCAGTGTTATTAAACTTAATATTAACCGTGCTTCAATGAAAGGCCTGCCGTAGCTTGCTGATAGCTGTGCGAGGAAGACAAAAACATATCAACTCAGTTGTGTTTCTAATTAGAATTGGAAATTTTACAATGAAGTTCTCGAAATTAAAGCTTTATTTACTCAAGTTTTTCTCTCTCTCTAATTCTAAGGTGAATTTTTAGTATCGTTCTTAATATGTACCATGTGATTGGAGTGGTGTCGAGAGATATCGGAAACGACTTGCGTCACTCCGCTTTAATTATAAACCTGAAAATAGACATGGTACTCCATTTGTTTTTTTTTTTAACCGGCTATCTTTTTCGATGAATGATGAGCAAAATCCACACTTCCTAAATGTGGAATTAAGCCTCCTCATGAGTTGAATTTTTGTCCCAGATCCGGGGAGCGAGGAGTCTGTTCTTTGGTTTTTTCTTTGGATGAATATACTCATTTCAGTTACCGCGTCCTCCGCATGTCTGTCCATGCGGTGCTCAAGTGGATGTGCTCTTTCAGCTCTCTACTCTTGAACTTGGAGAGATCTCTTCACGGCCGTATTTTAATACACATTTTTTTCATTCTGACGTGTGGGTCGACTCGTGATGCTGTAAGGAGAGGCGCAAGGTCGAACCAATGAGATAACGAGTTCGCACCCGAAAAACCTCGTTTTTGACACGTCTGCGCGAATCGGTGGCTCGCGAGTTTTTTCTCGACACGTTCATTCCATTCGTGAATCGGAAGTGGCATTAGGGTCAATGCTCACGGAGCTCGAATAAATTATTTTCCACTTATCGTGTGCTATCGCACTTTTGCTCCTGTCGTCCCAACGAATTTTATGGATATGATGAAGCTTATTTTTTCAGTTTTTCATTTAAATTTATTTTATGCTACCCGGTGATTAGAGAATTAATCACGTCTTTTCAGAAAGCACTCACCCTTTTCGTGACACGTTGCGAACCTAACTATAAAATATTATCCTGTGAGTTTCTGATTAACTGCTGTTATTAAATAATTGAATTTTTAATTAGAAAAATAAATACGTGTATATATCCCTTACTCTCTGGCATAAGGTGTTGCTTACTCTGCTTACATTTTGAAATATTTTTTTTATGATAGGTCTAGGTAACTGAAACATATATAGAGTACCTAGATAGTTAAATAATGTTTTTGTCCATTTTGAGTTATAAGTTATAGAAAAACACAAATCCGAGTCATCTAATCATTACTTACGAACCCCGACCGTTGCTTTCTTCCTACCGTACTTTCGTTAAATCTGAAACGTGTTCTGCCTAAGGACAATTTCAAAATGACCCTCTTGTAGTAGATTGTACCACAAATGGGATATTACTAAAGCCTAAGTGTTGAATTTTGCCCCCGAATAAATACTCAACACCGTATCATCCATTGTTCTCCTATGAGTGGATACGAGTACTTTCTAAGAACCAATAATTTTTGGACTCGCTAATGGCTCGCCCTGAAATACCACTTGAACTTTCCATCTCTTAGTGCAGGACACTTAATCGCCCATGTATGGATGCTACGTCTCGAATTCGAGTCCGCTCTCTCCCTAAAATCCCACGCCCAGCTCTCATCGGACGTCAGACAATTCTAAGCGATAGACGGAGAAGAATTTTTTTTCCTCGACTCTCCGCCCTCTCTCCGAGCGGGTAAGCGGTGTGAATTATCGAGCCGAGCGGTGATGACAAGGGTACTTCTCATACAAGGAACATTTTTTCGGAGAATTACAGCGCCTTACGACCGTGTCATAAATAACGAGCCAGTCATGCCACCCGAAACTTGGAAGCAAGCACCCCCCCCACCCCCTCAATGGTAGAGACGGGAAAGGGAGTTTTGGTGCGTGTGTGTGTGGGGGAGTGCGGAGGGGAGGGGACGATCTGGGAAGGGGTTAAAAGGGGATTGTGGAGAGGGGCGGGTGCGACAGGAAGCGAGTCGCGGTGAGAGGCATACGTGTTAGTTTGCGGGTGGGAAATTATCGACCCGTGTTTGGGCGGAAGCTCGGTTGAGGGTGGGGGTTCTCTCCCAACCAAAGTCCACTTAGTAGATTTTGGGCGAGTATAGTTATCACGAAGGGTAGGGGTATATTCCCTTTAATGTTCATGTGATACCAGCTACCTATTATATATTCGATATATTCAGGCACAACAATGAGGAAATTCAAGTTCTTAAATGATAATAACACTGTACTATTCCGCAAATTTTATTTTTTTTTGTTTTACTAGTTTCAAGGCAAAGGCCTCATGATGATGAGGCCTATGCCTTGAAACTAGTAGTACCATAAAAATAAAATTTGTGAAATAGTACTTTGATTGGGAGATATAAATATTTTTTCTTCTTATTAGTGTCTCAATTTCCCATTTTTTCCTAAAAGTTTTAACAATATTTTTTTAAACTTTCTTATCTATATCTACACCAAATACTTCTATTGACTCGGATTGCTAACGGACTTACTAATTGTTTCTGATTTGGCATTCAGAATCGCTGCAACGCCAGGCTACATCTCAATGGACTGCGCGATTCATTCGAGGAATCTCAACTTAAACGTAACTGAGATTGTTGGTTGATTGGTTGAAGGTTTTTTCTGTGTAACCAGTTCGCAGTTCTTTCATATTTTTATGGAACATTGCACTGAACGGAAAGCTTCGGGACAATCAATAGTTGCTTTTAATTCTTTTTTTATTTCTTCCATTTTTCGGGATATAACTTCTCTAAAGTACTCGTCGTTTTCCATAACTCAACACTATGGCGCAGTGATATTGTGGCCTTGTGGATAAAACTTTTGGTTACTGACTCGAGTCTTGCTGTGTGATTTACTACGCATTAGAACTTTTCTATGAAACTAAAGTCGGCACACGGAAAAGGGCAGGTCTCTAATCCCTGAATGTGTGAATTTCACACTTCGAAACGTCTGGTACAAGATAAGCCCCACCCTCGAAATGAAACCGACATACGAGTAGAAGGCTGTGGGTTATTCCAAGCACCCAGTTCAAATTAACAAGTTTACATAGCTATCTTGCTAAACAAACACGTTAATTAATTACTGCCGCATCTCCGTCCTTTTCAGCATATTCACATCTCTTCTGTTGAAGGTTGGTGTTGATATTTCTGCTTCGTTTGCTGTCGGCATTTCTGGGTTTTGCGAGGTTCTATTTGAAAATGCTGTGGACACGCTGACGCGAACGCGTGGTTTGTAAGCTATTATTGTGTTTTTATTAGCTTCCATTTTTTTATTAGTCTCCTATGGGCTAAGGAAGAGATTATTACCTTAATACCTACCTTACTTGTCGTGAATATGTACATACCGGATAACATAACTTGCGCCCATTGAATCAATGCGATTTGATATTTAGGATTACTGGAGAACTGAAATTGTGGTTTAAGGACTAAACGATATCGCTCTAGGATATCTGAAATATTTTATTGATGTATTAATGAAAATGAAGACAGTGAACACCCACAAATGTCAGGAAATCGTGAAAATCATGTGGAGGTATCTAATTATCACAAATGTGAATATAAAACCGTGGCCTTTTATGGCTTCATTGAGTGAGAATTAGCTATTCCTACATCTATTTCGTGTTAGAATATGCTACCGTATCATAGTGTATGTTTTATGGATTGTTTTGTGATTTAGTCTTACCTACTCAGGATTTGTTTTTTAGTCCGAAAATAAATTTTTAATGTCTATAATTGCATTCTCAATATTTATTTCGTAGTTACGAATTATTAAAAAAGATAGACTTGCTGGAATTAAAAAATATAACGAATAGTTATATGTTACCCGATTATATAGCCACATTTGTATAATCGTGTCGCTTTTTTCAGTCGTTCCATTTTGTCAAATTTAGACTAGAAGACAGCTCTTTTCGAAACTAGTATTTTGAGATAATTCTAACGAAAGGTTGAAATAGGTAGTTGACCAGGAAATTGATTTTCGAACTGGATTTTCGAAGACTCTCTTCTAGTTTTGTCTTCACTATTCAGGAAGAGTCAAGATGTCTGCCTTCCCTTTCCCATAGTATATTGGCTCAGGAACACAGGGTTTCTCACGAGACAAAATTGGGCATTTCTCTTCGTCCGCTGCAAACTGCTGGGATGGTGTGTCGAGAGGCAATCGAGCAAAATGACTCGGAGGTACTGATTGCGCGTTAGAGGAAATTGGCGTCATAACGTCGACAATTCTAATTGCTAATCATTTCATTTGACTTCCACCTCAAGTCGACTTGCGAAAATGGTGTGTCTGTGATTAAGTTCTTACACTATGTCTTCATTTAGCTTTACCGTGATCGTACTGTTTTCTGATTACAACTTTTGGTTACGCATTATTAATAATTAATAATAATAATATTATTAATTAATGGTCGTTGCAAGCGGCAGTTCATTTAATGCGCCTTAAAAAAGATTAATACCAATTTCTTTCCAGATAAAAAAGAACGAATCATTATTATATTGCTGCATATATAAGGTTGTTGTGCCTGCTTATAGTTTCTTTATTGTTATTTTTATTTCGTAGAATCAAGAAAGCGATATTGATTTCTTATCCATCTTCTGTCACGACACTGCTGATGTTGCTGTCTTAAGTAATTCCTGTTTTCCTGCAAGCCTCCGGAACTTTTGTACAAATTATATTTTACATAAAATCAAAGTTTGAATGTGTCTTCATAAGTATTTCCTTCAATTGACTTTGAGTTTACGGACATTAAGACAAGACAAAAATTTATGAATCCATATACAAAGCGGCTTACAAATATTTCTAAAATATCTTCTATTGATATAATCTTGAAATAATCTCTGGAATCGCGGCTTCACCATGCGAATTTCACTCAGAGCGTATTCAGGTAGTTCGAATCCTGACTTTATCATAAATCTACCTTATCCGGTATATTACCCTTCTCATTCATCAAGTGGAGAAACGTGGAAGGTACTTAGACTGTTACAGCGTCACATATTACTAAGAAAGATATTACAATTTGGCCAAGTATCGGAAGGAAAATTTTTGGACCCATACTCCAATTTTATGAGATGGATAATCTGAATGTTGTCAGAATTATATTAAATAAAATAAATCCATAAACTCAATAATACTTTATTTTTTATTACTAATCTACGGTTGTAGCAGAATGTCCATTTGTTCATACGAATACCATACTTTATCAAAAATTGAGTATCTTACCTCCTATTTTCTGATTTTGTTTCTTAATTTTGAGGAATAGCTTGACATAACTTTGAGAAATACTAGTATTTTCGTATTATGTTTAGTAGTAGTAGTAGTAATTAGTTTATCATATATATTCGGATAGGTGGTTAGATTTTGATAAGAGCCATTCCGGAATGCTTCTAAAGAAAAATAAAAAACACCACTGGTCCCAAAAAGTTTTCTGTTCGTTCCTCATGCATGTTCTATGAAATTCCTTGCTCTGAATTACTTAAATGTAGACTATTTTAAGGAATTTAAATACTTTTTAAATATCCTTCTTAAATTTTACATCATTCCTACTGAAGTGCTACACAAAGCCATTTAGACTTTTAAATTTTTTTCTCCGTAGATTTCCATTCTGTGTTACTAAGCTTTGGAGTACAGATATAGTCTTTTTTTATACCGTGCATCGATGTCTATGATCGTTTAGCACCTCAACCTTACAGAAAAAAACCCATTTGACAATCAGAAAACCGTGCCATAGGTGAGACTCGATCCCGCAATCTTTGGAACATTTCGGTGAGCTCGCTACCCCCCTGGCTAACCCGGCGGGCCTAAGCTTTGGATATTCATAAATTGAAAGACTTCACTAATATCGTCAAGTATATTTATTTATATGAAAGATACAAATTCGGAAAATTGTTTACAATTCCCTCCGAATATTATTTCTTTTTTAAAGATATATTCTAATCCCTGGCGGTGGTCCTTATTTAAAAAGGAGTCTTTGGTCTCTTTTCAATCCACTCCTTAATCTGAGGAATGTTGCTGATTTTCTCATTCAGTGCTCTCAGATTCGGGTATTTCTCCAGGAAATTAACCTTACACATGTCACCCATGGTTTCCATCACAGGAGCGGCGTAAAAGTCTGCCCATGTCAGCTGAAATCACAAAAGAAAATTTGGTCAACTGACTTTCGGCATCCCATCATCAAGTAACCTTTTGCTGGATTCATGACACTCAATGGAATTAACCCCTAATTTTCTAGAGTTAGGCTACCCACTTCGTAGTACCCACATGGGGTGAGGTCACTTGTTTCCCACCTCCTTACTCCCAACAAATACCGGGGAGGGTGGTGGCTAATCTTTTCCGCCGGCTTTTCTGCTATGCCGATTATGAAGGTGATAAAGCTGCACCTTGCAGCTGTTCATTTATGCAGGGATTTTCGGTATCTGGTCTCCAGATTCTCCGCCTGTTCTTGCTCTTTTTTTTATTTTCCCCCGTGACTGACGTTATTCTCCGATATTAATCAAATATGGCGAATGTTACTATGGTTGAGGGAGTCTATGGACTTTTTATTGATCCCTTGTAATTTTATTTTAAAATGTTATTGACTTTTATCAAAAGCATGCTTTTCCCCGCCATTATGTATCTTTGCCCGTTTTTCTAGGTAGGATTAGTGCGTGTCTGTAGCAGGAGCGAAGGAAAATCTCCATCTCTTCCAAAATGTTTTTCTTTGCAGACTCTGCTCCTTGTATAGACGTAAATATTTACGTTCGAGTTGAAATATTTTATAACGGGCCAAGGTCTTTTGAGATATCGAGCATGATTGCCGTTGTCGTCCATTTAATGTTAAAACCATCTGCGTATGTCATTCCATCATCAGAGTATCATTTCTGGAAAAGACGTTTTTGCACATCTTGCGAAACAGATACTTAGGTACATGTTTTTCTCACTATGTTTTGTAATTAATCTAGTTAGTCTAAGTTAATATCATCTTAACAATAAACGATTACCGAACATAGAAATTGCTATCTCTTTGAATTTACGAGTAATAATTACCATTTTCGAAAGTTTTGGTCCACAATAGATGTCAAAATTAAACGTCAATTTCATCTTCTTATCAAACTTGAACTCCTTTGCGATAGCATAGGACATCTCTTTGGAAACGGTGGACAATATACCTGTGACACTTGAACTCATTTTGAATCTTGGGAAGTCCTTTAAGCTATCCCTTAATAGTATGCATGTTATTAACATAGATCGAATTTTCTTTTGACCGGAGGTTGATTAAATTTTAGATAAAATAAGAGGTTGTTTAAAAAAGCTCTATTCCAACAAAAAAGGACTGTACTGTTTAGAGTAATATTACAGCTCGCAGCACGAAAGAGGAGGATTTATGGTATCAATAGGTAAACTTATGTGGAAGAACTGGACTTAAATGTGTATTATCTTAATTAGATTTCAGGGGCAGTGAGAAAGAGTTATTAAGAATTAAAATTTTAAAGATATACCGATAGGAAGAGAAGTATCAAAGAAAATGTCCTTTCATAAATTGGTAGAAAAAAAATGCTACCGAACTATGTCACCTTTGTGTCTGCAGAATATTAAAAGGAAAAACTTCGACCAATGAGGAAATAAATCTTAATTCACTACGTTGCGTTTTTGTCATGGTCTTCGTGAGCGTACCTTGCCTCCCACAAAATGCCCCGAATTCCTCTCGAGCTCCTTTTCGAATCTCTCCATGTAGAAGGGCACGATTTCGTCGAGCAGAGGACCTCTCTTCTTCTCCTTGATAGCTGGATCCTTCTCTCGGAACCACGAGCTGATCTCTGGAAAAAAAAGGAAAGAATACATCTTGAATTGCAAATTTCTGAATACATTCACTCACGTCCCAATGAAAACGTGAATTACATCAGTACTAGAATCTTAGAATTCAAGAAGTGTACTGCTTCTATTTACAACACAATACATTTACGGAGTAATAGGATTTGTGGAAAGCATTTAAAAGAAAATAACCCCGCACTCCTTTGAAACTGGGTACAAAGTGTAGTGAGGTTGAGATTATCATGAATCCGTAGGTATTACATAAGTGAACAATAGTAAATGAGTAAATAACAAAATTAATTCATTAAAGCAGAAATATGCGCAGTAACATAGAGCTTTTTTGATAATGCACATTGTTTACTATTTGCATTCCGCTTTACGGTTCAAGACTCACTTTTGGTTTTTAAATTTCGTCAAATTCAAAAGCACTGTCTAGTGTGATACCGCGCTTTCTCCATCAGCATCCTTCACTCTTATATCAAAGGGTGAAGGATGCTGAAGGTCATGGGTCATGGATTTTTACACACAAAGATAGTAATATCATATCATTAAATGCTGCGTGAGCAATATTTTTCCTTAATTTTGCGTGAGGCAAAATTTTAAAATTTAATAGAAATAATGTAAAAGCGTTGTTACGATTCAATACGTGAGTAAAAATTTTTACACCACACTAAATTGCAAGAAACAGACGTCAGGCGTAACATTTTGAAAATCCGTCATAGTTGGAAATCAGAAATTTGGAATTTTCCACTCATATTTTTATTTTGTCTCACGACCATGGTTTCTTTGTAAAGCAAAATCATCAGATGAAACGAAACCATGTTCGTTTTAAAAATAAGAGAAAATTGTAAAATTTCTGATTTTCGTAGTTCTCCAACCCTAATTTATGTTAACCCTTCATCGTAGATAATTTTGACGTTGAGTACCATCTCTAATTGTCTATGTTCACGAGTGGCAACATAGTTTTAAGATTCTCTTGGGATAATACTATGATCTTGTGCCACGGAGGTCATCACCTAGGGGTTAGAAAGACGTTCTACAGCAGAGAGAACCATCAAATATAAAAGGAGATGCACTTTTTTCCACAAATTATTTTTTTACAATTATATTCTCTCACCACCAAATAAACAGATAAAACAATCAAATTCCCAAGGAACGCTCTTCTTGGGTAATGATGACCTCTCTGCTTCCCAATTTAGTGTTCCTCTACATTTATATTTTTGTGTTTCTCCTGATTCTATATTTATCTCCCTTTCTTCAATTTTACTATTATCATTTTACGTATCATTGTATCAGTACTCACGGACTCTTAGATCGGTGAACGTGTCCACAACAATGTCGCACATCAGTGCTTCCACATCGTCGTCACCGGTCAGTTTCAGCTGCTTCGCAATGTAACGCGCGATGCATGCCGATTGGTGGAACAGTTCTCCGTCGATTTCAACCATAGGTAGTTTTCCGAATGGGGTAGCTGAAAATTAAGATAAAATTATCAGTTGCATTGTTCGAGTCCCTTCCGTCACATTTTCAATCGTTTATAATTACATTACAACAAGTAATTAGAACGTAGTAACGTTGCTCAGCTCATGGCTCCTTTGAAAACATCCATCTAAAAATCTGAGTCGTTTGTTTTTCTGAATGCTGGGCCTTAATATTATTTTGAGAAAGAAATAACATTAAAAAAGGAACTAATGTCACAATTCACACGAAAAATTCCCGTAAATATCACACCAAGACCTTAAGGGCCTCTAATATGGCTATAATACCCTTATTGTATGGTTTCTAACATCCATAGCAGACAAAGAATAATGTTCTTTTCTCCAGATTTTATACAGGGTACTATGAGTTTCACCGTGATACTGTATCGCGCATTCTTGGTCTGTTATGAAGATCATAAACGTTATAAACTCCCACGAAGTGAGGTCTGAATGCATTAAATCTGTTTCATTGTATCGGTCGCATTGTATTGCTGATGTGTCTTATTAGGCCTACCTCTAACTGCATATTCAATTCCATTTAATTTTTCATGTTTCTTTCCGTACAAAACATTTTAACAGCATTGAAATTCTTTTCGAAGAGGAGATTTTTTATTCGATTCATAATTCCATGTAACCTCTTAGAAAATTCCTCTCAAGATCTTCTTTGGGATCACGGGAAACCTTGTGAAATAAGGAATAGGTTACAATTATAATATTCTCCGTCAGTGCATTATACACGATGTATAGATCCATAAGAAAATTACTGCGTGTAAAATTTACTTAAATTGACGGAACCAAATCCCCTAGCTATTGCGTGGGTTTTTTCTGTCATTTTTGTAACGCTTTCCAAAACTCGTTATAGAAATGAGCTTCACTGTTCCTATACCCGACGATAAAACTTAGATTTCGATACACTTTGAGAGTTTCGAGTCACATAGAAAAATGGGTAATACGCTCTTTATTCCAAAATGTCACCTTGCAGTTTTCATGGTAGAATATATGCCCATTCAGTGATTGCCCTGGTGAAACGATTGCCTTTTATTTTCTCGTAATTTACTTACGTAACCTTTTACCTCGCTACCTGTTTCCCATCGAGCCTTCCGAAGTTTCACTCTCCAGTGCCCTCAAGGTCATCCAGTTGGGGTACGAGCTTCGAATTCCTTAGTCAACTAGAGGAGCTCGTAGAAGGATTCTAAGTTTTACCTATTTACGTAACGCATCCACGTATCGTGTATAGTCTTACATTCTAAGTGAAATTTGATTTTTTCACGTGAAGGTTGATAATTTGAAAGTAATTATTATGCTATTAATGCGTGATTAACGTGATGCTGCTAATGATGATTCCGTGCTTTTCACTGTTTACAAACTGGATAAAAAAGAATAGCCTAATCAAATTAAACATCGTTGAATATTCGAGTCTCGGTTCTTTTTTGTATAACATTGTTTGAACTTTTTAAAAAAAATCCCTTTTTATTTTCTTAAATCATTGCTCATTTTGTACCAGTCATATGGCTTTCAATCAAGTATCGCTTCAGTGAGGTGTTATCGCTGAAGCCTACGTAAACAACACGAATGGCAATAATTAATTTGATTTTCTCTGAACAAATACTATGTTCAGTTATTTTAAGTATTCTTTTACTTCCCTAGTATGCTTCCCAGTAGATATTTCCTAATTTATTACTATATACACTTAATGATTTTGGCTTACTGTTTTTCATCCCCGGCCACTGGTCAAAGGTTATCCTCTTGTCTTCATACTCGATCCCACCGTACACCAGAAGGTATCTTATTGGCTCACCTAAACCTCTGATGTCAAAATAAGTCATCTTGTAAGAGTGAGCCATCTTTCTTCGGTTTGGTGATGAATTAAAAAACAAAGATTCTCAAGCGCGTCAGTTCCTGTAAATAATGATTCACCGTGTTTAATCAATCTTTATAAATCAGAACTAGGGAACTGTTTTATTAAATCATAATAGTGAGTGTGATAGAGGTTACGTGAGGTTTACCTTTCTTCAAGTTTCTTCTTTCTCTCCGTTCCCGAAGTGAGCGTTTTGAGTGGGCAGTGTTGTGCGTTCAAAGGCTGTGAGGTGACTGAGGAGCGAATGGATGGGGTACGTCTACTCGCCCCGCGGGCCAGACGGACGCCCTCCGTCCTTCGAATGATGCGAGAAGAAACCGTTGCGGTCAGGATCGAGCCCTCGAGAACGTTGTTTTCTCTTCTTTTTTCCTCTAGAGAGTGACAAGAGTCTTTAGGATCCTATATTCGTGGGAAAGGGCTGTTATGCACTCTAAATATTTTTGAGGTCGACGCCCATATGTGGATGAAATGGGGAGATACTAGTGAATTGCGCTCTTATTTAGTAAGTAGGAAGGGATAAGGAATAAAGAAGACGAAATATAAAGAGAGGGCGCTTTTAAAAGTGGAAAAATAAGCCTAACGATGCTCATAACGAATAGGAGATAAAGGTAAGCAAAACTAATTGCTAGGATTACGGAGTACAGAACACCGTGTTTTAGGTAATAAATCGTATTAACAGGCATAAAAGTTATAATAGCTTATCTTAAAAGAATTACTATTCGTCGTAGCGTTCATAAACACACTGTAATAATGGAATATAAAGGCGATGGAAGGTCTATTTCCTCATGCTTAAGCGGCTTAAACCAACGGGAGCAATAGTGCGGCATTCATAGCAAACATGCACAAAAACCCGAGTGGAGCGCGAAAATTTCGTGTTTGAACGATATTTTTATAATTTTTTGATCAAAATACAAATAACCGTGAATATAATCAGAGAATATAGTGTTTCAGACAAGTTTTAGCCCAGGTCCGAATCTTCTAGCTGAATTAATTTGTATTTTTAAGAGTGAATGAAACCTAAACCTCACAATGAATGAAAACACTTAGTTTTTCCACATGAACATTTTTAATTATATACGGCCTAGGTTTCGACTTGCAAAGTCAAACTTACCTGATGATGACTTTGCAAGTCGAAACCTAGGTCGTATATAATAAAAATTTTTCATGTGGAAAAACCAAGTGCTTTCATCTTCATTATGAATCGCTTCCAGAAAGTAACGCCTGAAAATACCCAATTCTAAACCTCACAGTAAATGACTTATTTTGCCATTACTTTACATGCAAAAAAAGGATGCCTCTAAACTCGAAGATTGGACTGAAGATTGGAAGAAGGTTGTCTATTTAAGTGGAAATAATGTGTTTTTAATCAAGGAATGTTGATTTCAGGTATTTTAACCGACTGTCGTAAAAGTAGAAATTCAGTTCGCGAGGATATAGATTCTCCCACCTCTTTCTCCGGAAAGGTTGCTATTCTTTTTCTTACTCGAGGAATGAAACCCTCTTTAATTCCATTGTCAATCCCGCTATAGACGGAACTTTTGAATAAGGCACAAATAACACAGAAGAACGAGTTGGGTTCAGTCAAACAATCTTGTACGGTAATTGAAAGTCTAATGACGAAGCACTCTCATTGTATAAACCATAAAGCACCGGATGTGCTTGCCGGCTGTAGTCTTCATTAAATCCCTCCGGTCTCCCTTATTCCACATCTCTCGTTTATTTGAAAGGAGAATCAAAGCTCTCCATGTCTCGTGTTTTTTTGGGGATTTTGTCTCTCTCAATAATAATCATCATCATCATCTCGAGTGCCCTTATTATTTAAGTCCCCATTGAGTCGGACTTTCTTCTCGGAATCCCTGCGCCAACGATACAATTTTTTTCTCTTAATGCGTCTTGCTTTACCTCGTCTCGTTCATTTTCTCTTGAACTTTGTAAAAAGAAGATTAGGTAGAATTTCAGTCAGCGACCCTATGTGCTCCATCCAAAGTAAAATCGGAAATGTACTCGGATAATATAAATCAGTTTATAACTAAGGCCCTCACTTTATTTCTCTTTTGGTATACGCAGACAACTATTTCAGTGTTTCCCTAGTGTAATTTTTATCCAACGGCTTGGCTTCTATCACTCACCTCTTAACGTCTTGAACCTGAACTCTAACACTATCTACTGTTTTCTCTTGAATTTTTCAAATTTGACACTGTAAGTCATCTCATAGTTTTAAGAACACACTTTTATTATTTATAGTAATAACGTATTTAATTTAGTGCCAGAATATTTTCGAAGATCCGAAAACAATATTTATATAATGGCACTATCTATTTAATATTGGACTGGCTTTTTATGTAGGTAAAGGAAAAGCTGTAGCTGTGGGAACGCGGGATTTACGCTTTTTTCGATCAGTCAGGAAGGAAAATTTAGTTATTCAACTTCCTTAATTTGTTTCCTAGTGATTGAGTTCCCTGTGAGGTTAAAGAAGAGTAAACGACTTTCCTTTCGTCATTAGTTCCCCAAACTCATAACAAGAATTGGAAATGCTCTCTCTCGGTAGAATTAATATTTGTTAATTTATGAGCGTATTTATGGATTGCCTACGCATTTGCTTATCTTCTTCTTCGGGAAGAGAATACATTTTCACCTTCTTTGTGCTTAATTTATTTGCGAAGTTGTTTTAAAAATAACCTAAGAGAATAACACTTAGTTTGAGGTGTTTTATTTTCTTGATTTATTTTATTTCCATAGGAACTGCGAATGGTGTTGGATGCCGTAATGATGTTACGAATAAGAATTTAAAAAATTAAAAATATATGGGAGTTAAAAATTTTTTATTTTAATCAGGGATATCTATAAGAAAAAGTGCCCTTTGTTTTCTTTTATTTTCTCACGGTTGTAGTTTGTCGATAAATTACGCCGTATACCTGATTCGACCATTCCGTTGTAACCAAGCCAACTAGATCTGGGCGGGGGAAGGGATTAGTTCGATGGGAGTGTCATTCTGTGTTCTCCTCGCATCCACTCCTCAAGTCTCGCCACGTTTGAGGTTTGCGGGGAAGTCTTCGTGGTGCGTACGCCACGGACCGAAATCTCCCTTTTGTTCCTCACTTTTCCCCATCGAGAGGGCCAAGTGAGTGGAAATCGAATTTGATGGCTCGGTTCGAAGCTTTCGCAGCGGTGACACTTGGCATCCCGCTCCTTCCTTCTCTCTACCACCTCCCCCTTCCCCCCTGGGGCCGATCGCATCCTCGCGGGCCGCTTTTCTTCGTTTCAAGGAGGGGAAGCTCCCCCCCCCCCCCCCCCCCCCCCCCCCCCCCCCCGCCCCCCCCCCCCCCCCCCCCCGCGAA
>WURS02458904.1:0-13706 GCA_011762765.2 Rhinocypha anisoptera | reverse complement strand
CGCGCGTTGTCCGCATTAAATATTTTTGTGGAAAAGCGCATTTTCTTTTGTTCGCTATGGATTCCTTTCCACTACTTCCAGCCTGCAGCTGTTAATCTAATCTTGTGTTTCTCGAAATTTGAACTTGGTGGGTGAATGTGAATGTTTGATGGTGGTTCACCCCCTGCCACACGCCCTTAAGGAGGTTTGCATGGTAATGCTTAGAAGTAGAAATACAAGTACAATCCCATTTTTTTATTTCTATATAGTTCTCCACCGGATATTTTTTTATGCGCCATCCCTGGAAGCCTCTACATTCCTTCCCCACTGGGGACATTTCCAAATCTAATCGGCGTGGATAAATGAAATGGAGGAAGGATTGTGAGCTACAGTTTCACTCCAGGGCGAAATAGCTTTTGGCAAAGGAATCCCCTTCGTGATAGCAGTAATCCCGCCAATCACACGCCGCTTCTTCTCCCTACTCCCGCGCAAAACTCACTCGCCTCACCACCCACCAGGGTGCCCTCTTCGAACTCACAATCTCAACGACCTTCCTCCTCCTCCGCACCCAAAGAGGAGGTTCGGCCAACCAGGTCGGGGACAACCCCAAGCTTTCCCTCTATCCTCAGCAGCTCCTCACCCTCTCATTTTCTCCCCCCGCTCGAACAAAGGTTAACTCCTTGAAAAACACTCGTTCCTTTCCCTTTCCTACTAGCTCCTTATTTATTCCCAATCCCGTAAAACCCCATTCCCACTGCCCAGACCCGATTCCAACCCCCCAACCCCCCCGCACTTCCATTCCCCACTTGAGATCGATGTCTCTCACGCTTCGGAGAAAGAGAGGGGGGGAAAAAAAGGGTTTGGAAGAGGGGTTTTTACAGGGGATGATGGGAGGAATCGCTGGAAAAAGGGGTGGTGGGCAAGAGGATCGGGTCGGAGGAGGGACAGGACCCTGGTGGGGAAGGTTATGGAGAGAGGGAGAGAGGAGGGGAGAGGAGGAGGAGGAGGGGGGGTGGAGAGAGGGAGAGAGAGAGAGAGAGATCCCTCTCCTTTATCACCCTCAGATCATCAATCCCAAGGGTGTTTTTTTCCCCCCGTATCGCGTGTTGATTGAGACTGATGGTTTGGAAAAGCCCGCACCCACCCACCCACCCACT
This sequence comes from Rhinocypha anisoptera, assembly GCA_011762765.2. Lineage (NCBI taxonomy): Eukaryota > Metazoa > Arthropoda > Insecta > Odonata > Chlorocyphidae > Rhinocypha > Rhinocypha anisoptera. The sequence goes on along the minus strand of WURS02458904.1, from coordinate 12,570 downwards.
CCCTCTCCGTCGTCATTCGTCGCGCATACGTATACCGCCCCGGATCTCAGAGTCGCATTCCCTCCCGCGCATCAGCCAAAAAAAATTACGCCCCACCCGTCATGCCATTTGAACATTGGCATGCCATTTGAACGTTGGCATTAACTAGTATCCTCAACGAAGGCATCCGATAGTGAGTGGGTAAGCGGAAAGGTATTCCCCCAACAACCACAGTAGTTCCCCCCCAGTGGGTTGGTTTTTATTAAATGGGACTTCATCATAAACTAGTAAAAGGCGCTTAAATTTAGCAAACGAGATGAGGAAAATGCTATGTCGTTCGATGAAAGAGGACATTTATTAAATTTGTAAAGATTATGGAGCCTAAAATTGCTTCAATTGGCTGGTATGAAAAACTTATGCTCGAACATGGTAGGGAGATAGTGAAATGGGTAGTAACATGACATTAAAAGACAAGAATTATACCGAGAAATACCTAACATTTTTCCTAGCTCTCAAATATGATGGCCCAATAATGGACTATAAAGGCGATGGGAGTACGAGTTCCTCAAGCAGGCGGCTTAAGTTCATCTAGGAACTCGACTGGATTCAAAGCGTTTGAATATAAGCTATAAACAGGACTAATTCCTGCAATATCCTCCCCACTTCGGCATGAAAATGATCGTAGTCGAACAACAACGCAATAAGCGCAGTCACAAACGTAACGCGGAGAGAAGAGGTGACACGTAAAATAAACGGTGAGGAGTAAAATTAACCAGTACGGAAGTACCAACCTCAGACCACCAGGAGCAAAACCAGGCATAGAAACCCGATAAAAAAATTAAAATTTCGCTTTTTGATAGAATTTCATCAATTTTCATACCAAAAAATGCTAATAAACTTGGACAAATGAGAAATTATAATGCTGAATGTTTCAATCAAGTTTTAGTCCAAGTCCGAAGCTCTTATCTCAAGATGGAGGCATAGAAAGACACAGCAGTTTCACATAAAAAATAATAACTTTGTGTTTTTTCACATAAAAAATAATAAAATAATGAATGCTGTGTTACGGCGATGATGCTGGTGATGATGACACCTGACGATGCTGTGTTACGGCGAAACCTGGTCGTGTTAATAAAGTTATTATCTTTTATGTGGAATTGCTGTGTCTTTCTATACCTCCATCATGAGAGAATTCCACCAAGTAAAGCCTGAAACCGACTCTTATACTCCTATCTCAATGTTTTCATATACTAAAGAGTGAATGAAACTTGCAGTGCACTTTAAAATTTATCATTTTCCCATTACTATACATGCAATAAATGAACGTCTCTGGTCTTGAACTCGTGCCACTTTCATACATTTTTAGCTAAGTGCCCGGTTATTTGTATCAATGAGTGAGGGAGTCAGTGAGTTAGTAAAATTGCGACTTTATATATACCAAAATAATTGTTGCAGGCCAGTTAGTCTTCGACTTTTGTTGCATCCTATTAAATATTGGTCATTATTTCAGGGTTCCATCGGGCTCTGTTTTTAAATACCCTACTTAGGTTCTCTGTTTAATAGTTTGTAGTTCTTTAAGCTTCCAAATCCGGTAAGGTACCACAAATATTCAACCCCGAGAATGATTTGTTAGGTGCGGTAGAGCTCACATACCTAACTTAACCTAATGACAATGGCACATGAAAATTCATGTTACGGCAGGACGGCCAATTGTTTTTCCTGTGCTACATGTGGTTTCTCAGACAGATCTGGTATGAATGATATCCCGCAGCTTGAACCCTAGCAGAGGAGGCAACTGGATTTGATCCCCCACTTCTCGTTCAGTATCGGAGCAATCTACTGACTGGACTACCACAACTCACAAGTTCAGGTTAAAACCAATAGATTATCAATCTTAAGATTAATTAGAAATAGCTCTCCAAAATATCCCCTCAGCGAGCATACCCTTCATACTTTCGTCATTCCCTACTTTACGATTCTTCATTTTTATATGTCTCATACGCCACCCTTGGCCTCCGTCTAGGGTTATTTCCCCTTAATAATCTCTACAATACAATGTTCATCAAATTCTTAATGTATCAATCTTAATAACAATAATATCACATTAGTAGTGTCTTCTAGTAGTATCCTCTAATGATTAGAGTATAATCTGTCCTATTAGTTTTCCTGCTTATGTGTAATTAATCTCTCCTCATTAAATTGTATTTATACGGCTCTTCAGAGTACTTTCTCGTTTCTTTCTTCCAAGGTATAATCATTTCTAAACAGGTTTCACCAAATTCGTAATGTATCAGTATTAATAGTTATAATATCTTTTTAGTATGGTTTAATCTTTCTTATTATTTTTCCCATTTTTCTGCAGGTACTTACACCCTCTTCATAAGGTTCTCTTTCGACATCTCTTCGGTGTACTTACTCGTTTGTTCCTTCAAACGTCCCTATTTCTAATCGAATACATGAAGTTAGTCGGGACTCATCTCGAATACGAGCCAGGTGTGCGGGACCCTCATGAGGCAGGACTGGTTTTGGAGTTAGATCGAGTTCAGCGTAGAGCTGGCAGATTTGTAAAAGGTTGTCACGACCAACGTAGCACTGTAACAGGCGTACGGAGGAAATTAGTTTGGGAACCACTTGCCTATCGTAGGTTGAAGTATAGGTTAAATCTTATTATACAGATTTCAGGAAATTCACTTCAGCGAAGAAGTCATATGTCACGTGTCTTACTGTCGAACAGATAGATATAAAATGTCATTTTTTCCACGAACAATTATAAATCAAAATAAATACCACCACACGCTCGGAGAAAATAGTTAGGGTAACTAGTGTATTAAGGTTTAATATCTTACATGTTTTTAATTAAATGTTAATTGATTTTGTTCCCGAATGACATGTATTTTCTTTTATCGATGAATTTCATGCATGTAATTAGTTTCTCGGCATGTGAATTATATCTATTACACGTACACTGCAGGGTATCACATAGACGTAGACAGTAAGTAAAACGCTTCGGGACGGTGCACAGGCTTGTTCATCAATGATTAAACTTAAGATTGCAGTCCAATGATGTGATTTCCACTCCTAAATTATTTCTCGTATAGTTAAAATAACAAGAATAAAATAAAATATTTCCACATAACAACTTCTTTAATGTTACGATACGGGTTTCTACGGTAGAACGTTCCTCTAACCACGTCAAATTTCCACAACACCACGCCTGAATTTTTACTCAATTTATTCGCGTGCGATATAATTTACTCTATATTTATTCTTTTAGATCGACCCACCACTCCTCCGTTCTTTGAACCGGAACGCCCCCACTCCGAATGCCAACGGGGATCGCTTTCTTTTTCGCCAACACACCCCTCTCCCCTGGTTTCCTGTCTGAGCGAGAGCCTTTCCCGTATCTGCCCATTCGCCGGCGACGTCGTCATCTGATGTCACCACAGAAAGTCTCCGCCCCAAGTAATTTTTCCCAATCATTTCTCGGGGTCCGCAGAAACATTTGTCAAGCGTCTCTCCGATGGGCTGCCGTTTTCGTGAGCGGAGCATGATCTGTAAGGGGACCCCGAGTGCGATACGTGATTGGTCGGCGGTCGATCGGGGAAACTGACCGGTGGGTTACGTCATCCCCGCCCCCACCTCTCCATCACCTGGGTATAATATTGAAATATAAGACTTAAAGCCCAAACACGAAGTTCGCGTGTATTTCTCGGGCCAAGGATTTGTGAGTTGCAATCATGGTTTTAATTATTCAGGGGTACATATTGGAAACTATTTCTATTTTTAGGAGGAATGTATTTTCTAGACATGAAGAACTTAATATTGCCGAAACTATCTCCAAATTAAAAAAAAAATTATAATGATTACAGCACTGTACGTAAGTACTGAATTAGAACTCTCGCAAATAGTAATTCTAAGATTTCTCAAAGACTCACGTACCACATATACATGGTATATTAAGCTAAATCTATACCATAAATTAAATGTATTATCACAGTAATTTATAATACATTTTTATTGAATGACTATATTCGTAAAACTCTAAGCAACCAGAAATAGGCGAAATTCTATTTTTTAGTGGTGGAGACATCTCCCTGTGCGCATGGAACAACGAAGTAGAATTAAAACATGAACCTTCCGAATTATGATGTAATTCTGGTAAATTCTTCGCTGGTTTTCCAACGGGTCAGGGTTTCAGCTACCTGCCAGCTGAAATCCTGACACGAAGTAAAACCCGCGAAGACTACACCGGAGGTGGGCGCTGGGAAAGCACTATATCTCATAATATAATCATTACACATGTCGAGGAATATAGCTGAACGTATAAGAATTAATTCCAACAATATTTATCATCACAAGTTATCAAGCTTAGCGGCTCTCCAAGTTATTCTGTCACCGGCCAATCTATTCACAGAATCACAGTTCTACTGTAATGTTTCTCGAGAACTTATTCTCATATATTATCTTTGACCTTCTTCTATGGCTCTTCTCTACTAACTTCCTTTCTAATATAGTCTTCATTAAGCTCTCATTCCTTAAGATTTGTCCTACTACTTTTCCTCCTCTTCCTGAAAGTGCAGCCTATGATAGTATTGTAATGTAATAATAGTATAGTAATGATTTAGTATCGATTCTAATGTTGATTATATCTTAGACTATATGGTAAAATTATTTAATTTTTTATATTCTTTTTGTAGCACCACTATCGACTCAAATCATGTATTTATTTTAGGCAGATTCTGTCCACGTCATTATGAAAATAATATCCAGGTTGTGGTAGTAAAACTAGAAAAAAACTACACCAATATAGATAGAGATTAATCTACCATCTACCTTGATATTTGACGCGAAATTTGGAAACATAGTAAATCCGCCTTTATTTAGTTACAAAGAGGAGACCTTTATTTTCATGTGTGTCATAAAAAAAGGGTTATACATGGAAACGCTTAGCTAAAATTTACTTTCAGACATAATAAACGGTATCAGGCTTCACTTCGTGGAAGTTTTATATATCCATGTTAGGAATAAATATACTTTGTACTTTTACACAGAAAATCCGTGGAAAAGTATAAAGTATATTTATTCCTAACATGGCTACTTTCAGAAAGTTTTAGAAGAAAATACTATAATTAATCCGCGCCTTAAAACAATTAAGGCCAAACAAGTATAAACTGATTTTTCAACTCCGTCCTTCCATCACGGTCTTGCCTCGATCAAGCTACAATTACCCTAAAAAAATAACTGTAAACGGAGAATAATTTAGAAATATATTTTCATTTTTTCTAAACGCATATAACATTCTTTTATTAATTTATAGAGAAGATGCTTTAACAACTATTTCATGAAATAAATAACATTTTTATCATCGTCGTCGAAAATTGGCGTCAGCGATGCATAATGGATTCATTTTCTTCGTTGTTCCAATTGAAGAGTGATCTCCCTTTATTAACACAAAGGATATATTAACGATTCAGAACATGGATGCGTTCGTGAGCGTCCGGTAGGTGAAGCATAATAATTCATAGAAAAAAGTCGGTTCTCTTGAAATGTATCAGGTATCGCAAAGGTATTTAAAATATAATTTGGAGAATTAAATTCATTCAGTAAGCATATCCGGATGCACAAAATGTGAAAATGTATACATCTCCTTATTCCCGTGACTACGTGCGTAACTTACTACGGTTGAACCACAGAAATATTGACAGGAAATAAACAAGGACATTACATATTATGTTCATTACATATTACCTGTTCATTCGTGAATATAACTCAATTCTTTTCATTTATTCTTAATTGGCCACATTTTAAAACTCTTTTAATGTCTCTACTGAAGGGAAGTTCAAAATGTACGGACGACGACAGATAGCACTTCTTAATTCCTACAATATTTCCCTGAATCCCACTTCGCTACCCGTACCGCGTGCCTTGAGTCATTTACTGGCATCGAATTAGACATCGCCAGTTACTCCTCCCTTGTTCTGCAGGAGTTAAGCTAAGTTATCCTAGGATTTAATCTTTAGTTTGTGAAAAGAACATCAAGTTCATGGCCTTAAGTTTTACAGAAAAGAGTTGTGAAATTAATAATTCTCGTTTTTTAAAGACACTGTAGTTATGTGATTATTAAATTATATAGTTTAAAATCAGCGTCAGACATGGAGGAGATTTAACTAAGGAATAAAGTATTCCGTTGTTAGGAATAAATGTGAAGAATTGAGTTATATTCACGAATGAACAGGTTCTGTGAAGATAGTCAACCAAAGGGCTACAGAAGTTATTGTTATGTAGGAGTGTGTGATGAAAAGCAGTTGTAAATAATGAACTTTATTAGAGTAAAAAATGTAAGGGGGCATAATTGAGTCTGGTGGATAGCTTTGTGCTTGTGCGGGAAGATTCTTTAAAAAAAGCGAATATGACGGTTAAGAAACTACGAAAAGAAACTTTTCTAAGAGGACATTTAATAATCATAATATAATTTTGATCGGCACCTTAAGAATAATTATGAGGGTAGGTAGAAACCTTGATGTAAAATGTCACGTTGAATGTTCCTTAAAAAAATTGGTTCTAGAGAAAAGGGGTTGAAAACAGATTGTAGAGAATGTCCATGTGAATTTGGTCGGGGTTTGAGACGGTTAAGTGGGGAGTAAGACTGACATAGGTGATAGGATAAACACGGTAGATCGAGAGAGGAACTTATTAGGGGAAATTTGAATAAGGATTTAGGTAATACGTTGTTATTCCGTATATGGAAAATTTGGATTTCACTATTGTCAATATTTGTATTTTTCATTATGGCAGTGCACTAATGAGAAAATACGATGGAATTTAATGACAAATCGGGGTCGGATACTATAATGAGCCTATCGATAGTTGGCTAAAACAAACTAAATATATGGATGGAAACTATTATATAGTTTTAAATATTAAAACTAATCAAAGTCACACGCGTAAATAACCTTGAATATTCCATAGGTACATACATTTAATATCTGTGAAATATTCGCTTTCATTTTTCCATTAAGGTATATGTAATATTTTGTTAAACGCAGAAATACGTCGAAAGAAAATATCCATCATTATTTTCATCTTTTATTAGAATTTCTAGTTCTCTTAGATGAAACATTAGAATTTCTTAAAACCTTAGCCCAGTAAACTATACATAAGTATATCCATTGACATGATTAAAGGATGACTGACTAATTTAAGTAAAGTTGTACTGAAGTAAATATTTGTTTTATTTGTCAAAATTAATTCTCTTACAACGTGATATAAAAAGGGGTCATTCTTCTAGGAAAAATATTTTCTTGAAGCGATAGCAAAAAAACCTTTCGAAAGAAGCATTGGCTTAACCTCGTTACAGATTTTTTAGTTATGGATTAAATTATTTTTAGCATCAAATAAATGCGTCCGAAAACAGCTACCAGAACTCTTTTAAAACTATCTTCTCAAATTTAAGTTTCTGTAAGTTCAATTTTACGTAAGTAAGTTTGAATTCATATTTTATTTGAAAACTAAATATACCATTTGAGGATTAGGTTTTATTATAATTTCTTAAAGCCGCAATGCTGTTAATAAAGTAAGTATTTGAAAATATACCAAACTTTATGCGATTCTAAACAATACCAGTCATGGAAAAATAATTCTTTGGTAACATATAAGCTATAATCACAATCAGCATTGGTTAACTAACATTTCTGGTTATAAGAAGGAATTAGGATATGAAGATGTGAAATAATGGAAATTCATAATTCAATTTGTAGTAGTAATTTTGTCACAAAATATGCTCCTAACTATCACTTAAAAACCAATACAACTACATTGATCGAAAATTCATGTATTACCAGTAACGCTATTATATACAGACAATTGTTGTAAGAAAACTAGACGTCGCTTTTTGGCATTGCGTTGTCTGTCTAAAAGCACGGAAAAATCCATTGGTGCCTCCTCACATAATTTAGAAGAGATTTATTAGAAAAAATACATTATAATTACAACAAAATATGTCTATTTACAAAAAAGCGTAATTAGTACTTAAAATATTCGTTCTTCTTTAATTGATAATCATTATGGTGCTCTATTTTTTCTTGGAAAGTATAGGAATTATCGAAATTCCTTCAGTATAAAGTCAATTGTACTGTGAATCCCGCCCAGGGCATGGGTGTTGTGTTTGTCCAGATGGATTTTTCTATGAATTAAAGAGTAGTGTGAAATGATCGCAGCCGTCGAAGCACCCTATAAACAAAAATACTTCTACTACTCAATTGTACTGTTTCATTTCCAGCCCAAAATTTTTTTCAACTATTTTATTTAACTATTTTCTCATTTCTTTTTTCGATTAGTCAACGATTGATATTATTCTTTTAGTATTGATACTTCTTTCAACACATATGTGAACCGCATCGTCCAAAGTTATCCTGATAATTGGAATTTCAAATAATTAAGTGCTAAATCTAGATATCAATTCCTTTTTTTAACAGAAGTCTTTCCAGCAGGTTTCTATTTTTTGATTTCGCTGACTTGAATTCACTGAAAAAATTATAAAAAGGTGCTCATATTCCTACTATTATCACTGCGGCTTGTGGAAATCAGTAATGCGTTATTAAATCATTCCTTATTTTACAGTTACTAGTCATGTTCAGAAACGCTCATATTGTACAAAATTAAAATATAAATTCAAGTTACTCTATTCTAGAGATAAATCTATCAAAAAATTAATAATAACAGTTATTCATCGTCAATTAAACGAGCAGCAATTACGCATAAAGTTTCCCTGCTTTCTAAATTGTTTACTTTTTCAACCAAACAAAAATTTCACACAATTTTAATGCCTATATTTAATATACTTCTTTTCATAACCTGTAACCTAATCCTGAATGTCTAATAATCTAAGAAGCCAACTACTACATCTATAACATATTTTAAGTTTCTATCAGTAATAGCTACATTCTCGTTTTTCGACAGAAGGTTAAACTACACTTGGTGTCTTACACTAATACTGCTTTCCTGGCTACCTAAAATTTCATAAGAGTATCAAACGTACAATCTTAGCGATAGCACATATTCGGTGTATCCTGCATCAAATGATGGAGACAATTAATTAGTCTGGAACATTTTTATAAATTATAAAAATACAATAAGCATCAGATAAAAACGGTTTATAAATAATATTCTTTTTAAAGATTTAAAATGTCTGAAATTATTACCGATGCATACAGTTCATTTCGATAATTTCGGACTGTCCGATTTGACAGACTAGCTACTACTAAGAGATAATTCTGCCATCTCAGGTTCAGAGTAGCTTGAGAGCACTGAGAAAACCTTAATAATTACTATCACCACCACAGTCTTCAACCCTGTGGCCAGTTTGATAAGCGATGATAGAGCAAACCAAGTAACAAGCCCAATGGCTTGTAAAAAGTCATACATTGTAGTAATAAGTTGGGTCAATTCCTTTCCTATACCTCTACCGCCTATTTTTTCCCACAAAGATGTGCTTGGTACTCAGAAAATAACTAAGTCTGGGTTTACCCGGTTTCCAGAGACGTCACCAGGGCCTTGAACCCGGGTCCCACGTTACACATCAAAACGGCCTACCCACAGAATTAACCCAGTTTTAATAACTAATTGATTTTTTAAAGTCTATTTTTTACTTTTGTTGTTATAATGAGCACGACTAATCCCGTTTACACGACAGCTAAACCGTAAAAAAAAATCAGCTATCATTCAGTGCGGTTAATTTCACGGAATTTATGCTCATTTTTCCATCAAATTATTCGTCGTATACGGTAAAATATACATCCGGCACGTTTCATGGTAATACACTCTTTACAAAAATCATCGTTTCTTCATTACACGCCAAATTTTTAGTACTTCTCCAGAATGCCACTGCGTCTTCATAGCTTCCACACCACGAGTTTTGAACATAAAACCCCAATATACCCAGTAAATTCCGATTGTTGGGCAACGCTTTAGGACGCGTAGTTAATTCGTTACATCGCGATATCGCAGAATAAATGGCTTGCACGCTAAGGGTCGCAGAAATAGAACTTGGCGTGACGGCATGCGACGTGATAAGGGTTGAACTGCCGTGGACTGAAAGTCACTTGCAGCGCGAGTACACTCTTCCGCTGACGGAAAACCACACGGAATAAATTCAATTGCAAGCAGCCGGCATCCGCATGTTGCACTAACGTTAGTCGAAGCTCGTGTCGCAAAGTTTTGGCCATATTTCTCAATCATACAAGGTGAAGGCGCTGTCCAATGCAAATTCAAAATAATATCCTTTCATACCAGGTCCCACTGCAATATGAATATGACAGTATTAGCGGTATTTACTAAAGATATACCGTGAAGTACAGTGATTCTATGCAGACGTAAAGCGTTCAAGCAATGCTATTGAATTAGCATTGTTCGACAATCATGGGAATAGGAGACTTTAGAATTTAAAGTTCCAAAAATTTCGTAATATTGTGAAATATCTTTAAATCCACTGCTAGTACATTTTAACATATCTTCCTAAGCTAAATATCTTGCATAGGAAATATAGAAATATTCAATTCTCTGACTATATTGTTCTTGGGGTGCCTTCCGTAATTGAGTCATTCAGTAAAATTTCTTGCCTCAGAGGTAACTTGATTAGAATTCCCACACCATTTTGAATCGAAGAGAAAACACATTACATTTCCAAACAAGTAATCTTATTCAGGAAGCGAAATTGGCTTCGATGTTAGACGTCATCATCAAATATTTCCCGCACGCGGCATCTTCGGATATTACTCCGGCTATATAAGATGATATCTTCCGTGGAAATTACCTTATGATGAAGTCCAACTTCGAAATCTAGTTCTTATCCTGAATAACATTATTTTTGTAGGTTTACAAAGAATTTTCTTTTTTGTTCATTATGAGTCATTTAGTTAATGGGAAGATTTCACGCTTTAAAAACCAGTATTACTCCGGTTGAAAAGTTATTTGTCACAAACACGTAGCGCATTCGAGAAACTAAGTTAAATCGATTATCATTTAAGATCCTATTAGTAAGTATTCCCTAATGGTATCAACAAACCCTGATTGGTCATTTTCTAATCTCCTCGCTATATTTTGGTAATGATAAATCCTTTGATCTGTGATTCGAATTCTTTCCAAGGGAAAAAATTTATATCACAAATCTAGTAAATCACATCAAATTTATATTTAAAAAATAATAATATTGCAAAGAAGTTACGTTCTTTCTTTGTTTAAGGTAATTTAAAATCGAAAATTTAAACATTTTAAATATGCGCTTTAGTTTTTTTAAATAATTCCTCATTTTCTTCTATACAAATAGGGGTGATCACAAAAACATAAGCAATAATTAATTGGGGAAGAAGTCTAGCACTGTAATTTGTTTACAGACTAAGAAATTTGAATGAGTGTTAACTCACTATCTTAAAATCATATTGGCATCATCAACCCAGGTAACCAATCCAAACATTAGTTTCAAACCAATCCAAACAGCGTCCTAAGTCAACCTTCACCCTGCCAATCTCTTCATTGCATCACGGTTGTTAACTCTAACTATAGTCCCTTATAATAACGTTATTACTAAATACTCTCGCTTGAATTTTTCCTTGAGTTTTTCTTTGATCTTCAAAATGTATTCCATAAGCTTCTTATTTTCTTACCGTTAGATATACTACTTCTAAGTTAAATTATCAAATTATACGGATATTTATGTTAAAAATTGTTGAATCTGTGAAAATTAGACGACATAAAAGGTCAGGTCATTAAAAATCTGCCTTTACATGCCACTAAATATGTGGATTATTTTTCATATTTCCATGAATTAATAACCATTATAAAAATCAAAATTTTATAATAAAAAGTGCCATCGCCGTATTCCTTAGTGTAGGTGCTTAGAAACTAACTCATGGTGGTATCCTTTGAGAAATATTTTTGAAGCTTCCTTGGGAAGATGTGTTCGTTCCCTAACAATTAAATCCAAAAATACTAAACAAGTAAATTCGTGACAAAAAAAAGTGTTACCAAAAACATAATGATATCGTGTGAAGAGTAATAATAATATTATGATGCGTTAAAAGGACTTCTTATTTATTATCTTATATATTTTCTCACGACGCATTGAACACGAATCTTTGAACTAACATATTGAAAATGGACTACGAGATTTATTGAAATAGACAGGGTTATGGAGAGTAGATTGGTTCAAATCCGTGAGATTTAATCGGGTCGGTCTAATTAACCTGAAAAACCTTTTTTATTCGGAGGTTAGTGACAGCGTACTGAAAGCGACGGACAAGGTTACTTTTACACTCGGCGCACGCTGTCACGTTTACAAACCATCAAACGACGGTGTCTACACTCCTAATCGCTTCACTGCGAGTTTCTTACGGTCGGCCTTCTTACGGACTCGAGCGAGACAGTTTCCTCCGTCTCGTCAACAATCCCCTTCCCACCGTGAGGCTTTTGCCAGGGCGGATCGGCATCGGTTATCGGACGCGGCCCCGACGCCCGAAACCCCATTCCATCGGGCGTCTCTGCATCGCGTCCCGCTAACGTGGCCTCGGCGCCCGAACCCCGCTGGGCATTCAACGG
>WURS02458894.1:0-13706 GCA_011762765.2 Rhinocypha anisoptera | reverse complement strand
TATTGTTTTCCAATTCATCACTGTTTTCCTCCCTTCTTCCTCCCTCTCTCGGCCCTCCCCCTCTGCCCCCGCCATCGGGGGGGGTTCGGGTCGGGGGACCACCGGATCTCGTCCGTCCCTATGGCTTTAACCTTATCTTTATTTCGTAACCTTCAAGAATACAGTCTCCCTTTTTCTCTTGACCAACTCCTAGCAGCACCTACATGAGGCGTCGCCCAGGAGCAAGAGCGAACACTAATCTTTCCTTCTTCCCTCCCTCCAGTTTTCTAGACAAACGACCACTGTTGCGAGTGGAACAAAGTGCTTAGACTGTCTTTCCGCGAATTACGTCTAAGCCGTAACGGATATTGGGCAAGTGACCTTTTTTGTACTCTGTACTGAAATACTTTTACCATCTTTGTACGCGAATTAATCCTCTGAAACATTTTTTCTCTAATCTCTCTAAGTTTGAACTATTTTCATTTTATCTAATATGAACGAACGTACGCATAAGAATTAAAGTAAACCTTTCCCATTAGATAATAACGTCTTATGCTATTGTTCTGTCCATGGTTCTTAGACCAACTCATTCTCTATTAATGGTTATCGACAAACTGAGGGGACACAGAGCCCCAGGCAGAGCGAAAAAAATTCCTTTAGTCTACATATTACATTCCCAGTCTAGATTAAATCCCTGCATATACTGATGAAACATCCGAAAATATCAACACACCCAAAAATATACATTAATTTAACTAATGAAATAAATTAAATTTAGGCATAATCAAATTTCGTACAAAAATCAAAATAGATACATTATGAAAGTTAATTGTATTACTTTTGAGGGAACACGGAAATACTACCGCTTACACGATGATCAGATGTTCACAAAAAATTCAGGGAGATGAAAATTCAGAATGTTTTGAGTTTACTCCATCAGTCAAAGAAAATACCAGTCAATCTGTTAGTGAAATCATTAAACATGCTTTTAGCTCACAGAATGAAATCCAAACCAATTCTTTCTGAACGTTGAAATATTATTATTGTGAATTCAAGAAACCGTGCCCGGGAAGTTAAAAGTTCACTTACGAGGCAAAAAGCTTGTGTCACTCTTAGGCTTGCATCAAGGAGTAGTGATTATACAATGTGCATTTTATATCATCAAACTAATGGTAGTAAAATTGTAAGAAGGATAAATATGTACACATGACTCACATTAAATTTTAAAAGACTAAGAAGTAAACAAAAGAGACTTCATCCAACTACATTTTCCTCTCAGAGAATGGTCAGAGTATTAAACACAATACTCTTATAGTCACAATACTTCTCTTCAAGCATTAGCAATCAAAATCAAGCATAGTAACGAAAAGATCATAGCCTTTGTCTCGACTTAATATATTCATATTTTAACCACTTAGCCCGACCAATAAAGTTCCTTCAGACAACCCCTACCATTACATTTAGCGGTCACTTTAATCGAGGAACATACTACCTATTCGAATAAAGTTCAGAAAAGACACGGAAAATAAAATCACCAAAATCATACGGCGTGTACAAATATTTTTAATTTTCTTACATCAACTGTTTATGAGATAGACTTGTGTTAAAGGAAATTGTGTTAAAATTAGCATATTTTATACTGAGAATAAAAACAGAACTTGTCTACAGAAAAAAATTTTTCCTTTTCATTTTTCTGTAGAAAAGTGCTGTTTTTATTCTTAGTATGAATCTCTTCCACCACATCACGCCTGATTCGGTGAATATTAACATATTTTTAGCTACATAATAATTCAGATTCTCGATATTTCAAGGACAACAGTCTTTAATTTTTTTACCTGGGAGCGAGAAGAAAAGTATCAAGTTTTGTAGGAAATAGTTTACAAGAGCATGCCAGAAATGGAATTTGGAAGTCTCACGCAGTATTTGAAGTTGAATAGTGAACAATGAGTGTCTTACAATAAGGTCCCTTTCTATTTTTATCTAGGAAATTACTAAAAAGTATATTGTCTGTCTTATATAGGAGAATAGTTATTTTTTTACATTTACAAACTTTCGGATGCCACATAGCGATTAATCTTATAATTGATTACGGTAATAGATTACGACTAAGTGGATTTAATACACCAGGAAACCTAAACTTTTAGAAAATAGGAATATTTCATGATTCGTTACAAATGAAAAATCTAAAAATTAAAGGTAATTAAATAAAATAGGAAAGGAATGATAAGGATGAGAATGAATATCCATAGATCTCTTGATGAAGCAATATCGTAGTAATATAGAATCAAGGAAGAACTCCGATATTCGGGAAGAAATATTGAAAGTTTTAGCTTTTATTTATATATAAATTATATTAACTGAGCTGACACAGTATAATGCATTCAACTTAGATCCCGGGAAGATCTCTTTTCCCTTAAAAACCTAATCCCTTCGTTGAGAGAACTTTGTGGGTCCAGCACTTCCTTTTGGCTAGAATCCAGATAAATAAATATGCTCTATTGGAAAACGGGCGAAAGGCTGAATGGACTACTCCAAAGATGGACCATTAAACACAAGGAATTTGTCGTGCTTTCAGCGGACGTGTAGGTTCATATCACGAAAACTAAACATTCTCAGTCATAATATTTTTCAGGTTTTTATAATTTCCAAACCAAAATTTTGGTACTGTTCCCAATTTTATGATTCTACCTCGGGATAAATTCTGTTCAAGATAAATTCGAAAAATAATCATTGCGTCACAAAACGAATAAACAGAATGTTCTACTATTCATCATTGTTACACTCACACACACACACACACCTTCACACCATAACACTCAACAACTTTAGAATTGTCCACAGTATTAAAAAAATAACTTTAACCAAATCACTGTACTATAAATGTCTTAAACGTAAGCTAAATTTAGACTTAAGACTGAGCTGTCTTTTTTATGAGGTAAATATCTTTTACTCCTGGGCAGTAGGTTCAAAGATTTTGTTTGAAAAATATACGATTATTATTAATATTATAAGAGTTCTACCAGTAAAAACTTGTTGGAGGTGTTTAATTGACTGGTAAAAATCATCACCATAACATTCTATCAAACTATTTAACATCACATCGCCTCTTTACACATTCTCATTCATATTACCAGTCATTTACCCAAGTAGATTTCCATACAACTCACTAAAATACACCAGCATCAAAAAGACCTATTACCTAAGCGTACACTTTCTTAAAAACTCATATATGGGAATATAATATAGATATATTATAAATAGGTGAAACATTTCTATAATTCCCATTTTCAACAATTAATCTTTTAGCAGAGACCTTTGGCTACATATATGCAACGACAGCCTAAGAGATAAAATGTCGTGCGTACGTTTTTGTAGCAATGATGAATGATGTTCTATATTCCTACAGGTATATACTTATATCTATATCTATATACCTATATATTTTTATATCTTATGTATATGCTTAAGGTACACAGAATTTTCGGAATTAAAGACACACTTACTTGGAGGTAGGTAACATGAGAATTTCTTCTTTAATCACAATATTTTCTTTATATTCTTTTAAATAAATATATGTCCCGCAGTTATCAATGGAAGCCATTAAAGGAAGTGCTACAATTATCACGAGTGGCCTAAAAATCCATCGCGAAATGTTTGGATCGGTGTGAAATTAGCAAGGAAGACAAACACCTAAACGTCTGAAAATATTTCTTGATAGTATGAGCAAAATTTCACAAAAAACATATAAGGAAAAATGATTTGTAATAAAAATATATGCATAGATATATGATGTGAAAGAAGTAGAATGATCAACTTTAGGCTCCTATTTACTTTAAACTCAAATGAAACTTTTTTTATTACCAAAGATCCACGGAGAACTACCTGCGGAAAATTTCAAAGGCTCTCTCTTAAGGTTGGCGTTTACAAAACTGAGGTAGAGTTTCGAGAGTAAGAAGAACAAAGCAATACGTAATAAAGACAATCGAGAGCGTTATTTGAAACATATTTTCTAGTTTTTTAGCTTGTTGTAAGATCAAGGTGATAAAAGGCTATTTTTCGGTATGGGAATAATCGTTTGATCCATGCAATGAGGCGTTCATGGGATAGCTATCAGTGGAGGGATCCCCGCTTGGACCTACCTGAATACGATTCCGTGGCAATCGCCATCAAACAACCCTAAAAAAAGGTCAATGCCTAAGAAGAGAAAGGCTTTCAAATGGAAGTAAAGGATTCATTGGGCTAAAAGTGAAAGGGTCGAACGACCACTGCAAGAAGAAAAATACAAAAGTGAAAGGAGAAACAAGCGGTGACGCTATTCCGGGAGAAACTAAGGGAGGAAAATCACCAAACGCGCAGAAATAACAGGAAAATGTCTCTGAAATGGTTATTCCGTTCCTGAGAAAGGGATCTTTATAAATCAGTGTTCCCAAACCTTTTTGATCCCCAAAGGCACATCAAAGGTTTCAAGGGTGTTTACCGGATTCCGATAGCACTTCGGAGCATTTCCATAATCCTAATCCAAATAACACAACTGACCATTTTCTTTTAATACAGTGTACAGCACGTGAAGGAAAATGAAGTGCCAAATGAAAAATGCTTCGTGATACAATAATAAAAATTTCCGTTGCAGCCAACGTCACTATATTTAGGGTCTTTAATAGGTCACTGCTCCCTGACGAACTGAGAATATGTTTCGAAAGTGGGGAAATAATTTTGTCTGCTTTTTTTTAATTGTTCACATGTTATTGGATACTACTCTACACAAAATCGAATACTACACAAAGCTGCTCGTCGTGTCGAAATATAAGGGGCGTTGTAATATCACGGCATCTAAAACTATGGTTGTATGTCACACCTGAATGAACCAAGGGTATTGCTATACATTCGTTGGATACATTCGTACTGACAGAGAATGAACGCCTCAACAGAAAGGCTTTGCTCCACAATACATCGGCTAGATAAATATTAAATCACTCTGTCTGCTCTGTTGTTGAGCGAAGTATTGGCAAAAATTACAAGTAAATCCTTTTCTGGAAAAAAGTAATTTTTAACAGCATTATCAGCATTATCAACCGTTCAACTTGTATGTAACTCAAAACAAATATTAATAAACAAGTCTTAATTTATTAGAAAATAATTAAATAAACAATGAAATAATCTAGTGCAATATTATTCAAGGCTCCTATTAAGTAAAAGAAACAATGTCGGGCAAGTCAAAACTTATGGTACATATTCACCTTATATACCTAGATATATTTCTCCAAATATTTAACGGAAAGTGGTAATTATCATTTACGCTGCTTCTGAATTTAAAATAAAAGATTTTAAGTGAAGAATGTCAAACTCAACTAAAGACATGGTTTAAAATGTGTGCCCAGTGGAATCAAAAGCACTACGCTATGCGGATCTTTTCGAGCAGGAAATCATTCAATATATATTTCGTACAACTTTGTGTCTAACTTAGAGTCAGGATAGCTGTATAGTACGAATTTTCTTACTTGTAGCCCAATTATAGACCGTATCACATGTAAAAATACCTTTAATAATTCCAGAGCATATGTCTGCATTATTTAAGACAATATTCAAGCACAGACATAGTATCAAATATTTATAAACGATGACATTAGAAATAACTCCAAGACGTCCAAACCGATTTTATGTTTGCCCAACTTTAAGTTAACAGCTGCAAAAAGTTTAAACGTCGAACTCGAAAGTTGAATTTTCATAAATTTACTAGGTATCTTGCTTCAGAGAAAGGGGTTCCTTCCGAGTTCTTGGAAATGCAGCTCTACCGATAAGAAATTCCTCGAATTCACATTGCCCAAATTCGTTTTCCTGAATAATTCAAAACTTCCTCCAGTCCCTATAGATGACTGTGAACCTTGCTGGCTTGTACTTTATTGCCAATAAAAGTGGCGATCGACTTTGATTAATGTAATACGAAAAATTATGGCAAATAACTGGTACTGCATTTTGATAAGTCATGAAAGAATCTATCATAATATATCTTGATGTTATGCAATAATATTTATGACTATACACAAATATAATATTCTAAATTCTTCTATCAACAATACACTGATAATTAATAATTATAAATTTAGACGTAATTTATATAAGACCTCTATCTATGATATATACATAGATTTCTAAGAGTATCATAGTATGATACTCTTAGAAATTGAATATAAATTAAAAAATGAATTACTACACTACTAAATTAAATTTTTGGTTCATCTACGGGGCTGTAGGGCTTGGGCCGTTTCGAAAATCTCTTTTAAAAATTGTAAGTGTAATTTTCATGCATCAAGAATTCCATTTACAAATTGAGAGCTTGTGAAACGAATGATTTATATTAAGTAATCCATCAGTTTGAAGAAATAATCAAATGATGAAATCAGAATATGTGGTGAAGGAACTCGACCAGTGTCCGAAAACACTTGTTAATTTTATTTTAACTGCATCATCAATCCCAAAATTTACACCATAGAAACGGATATTTTTGGAATACAGGTGTGCACTCGGCGCCACAGCGTAAGATTCGTCGATTAATTAGTTTAAAATATGAAAGAGGTTTCAGATTTAATTAGATTATGTGGACGAGATAAAAATCATCGGAAAACAGGTTATTTTCTCGATTTTTAAAACATAATAAGTACATACATATATATATATATATATATGTATGAAACTACACAAGCATTCTTTAATATTTATTCACGTATTGTGTTTGGAAATGGAACTATCTCCGTGCTCATAGTATTTTCATGAGTTGTTTGGTAAATAGTACCATTTAAATAATATAATAGAATGCTTATATTTAAACTATATATATATGTTTACTCATAATTGAAAAAACTTATTATTTTACTGGTAAATTTAATGTTGCTATGCTGATCTATAATAAGTGATCAGCACCGCAGGACTTCCATTTATATATTCGTGTTCGGGATGTGACTAAATAAATATATTCTAATGAAGATGAAAACACTTGGTTTTTCCACATGAAAATTTTTTATTATAAAGTAATTATAAATTTTTTACTTTTTATTATTTTCAGGTGGAAAAACCACGTGTTTTCATCTTCATTATGAATCTCTTCCACAAAGTAAGGCCTGAAAATACCCAAATATATTCTAGATGGGACCAGAGACCAATAGAAAAAAGTATTGGGAAATACTTCTTCATTTTACATATTAGGCAAAATCGATAAATCCAGACGACGAGGAAGCGTGTCATTCATGCTAGAAAAAAATGCCTTGGTGGAATGCCGGCCATGGAAGATGCAAACTATGCAAGTATGCACAAACTGCCCATAGCGCACAGTACAAAGAGCCTAGGGGAGAGGCCGCTGGCAGAACGTGACAGGTCCACCAACGGACGTCATCCATCACGGTTCACATAGCTTACGAGGAGGGAATATTGGACCAAATGCGGCGGAACAGTTTGCGGTAGAGCTTCGGTCTTAAAGGGAGCACAATTTACGTGTCTGGCTGGGTACGGGGTCGACGTTGGGCTGCAGGGTTTGGGCCGTGAGGCAAGCCTGCGGAATGAAAATGGGTAAGGGGATCGGATGAGACGTGAAGAAGGGGAGGACGAGAGTGTGAATGCATATGCACGGGGAAAAGCGGTGAAGATAGTCACAAGGTCGAGGGGAGGAGGCGATGGACATCCCATAATCTGCATGCCAGTCAGTTCTACGAGACCAAACGTATGCCCTCGCGGAATTTGGGTGAGTAAAAAAGATTTGATCGGATGCTAGATAGGGCGAGATTGTGATAGGGTCAGTAGCGTGAGAAAGCGAGGGAGAAATTGCTATCGAGTTTATTTATCCGTGACATGTTCACCTAAAATAATTCCCTACTTCACAGCTTTTGAGGAATAAAGTAGATAAAATACCAGAAAATGAGATACCTACCAAGTCCATCAGGTGTCACGAGAAAAGGATTCACTTTTATGCACTTCATAAATAAGGAGACAAAGCTAACAATATTTCCAACCAAAACTATGAAAAATAGTGAATGGAAATTAGTGAAAGCTTTGCGGTTCAATTATTTACTACCACGAAATGCATTATTATGGATATATTTGTGATTTCCGATTTTCTATTTCATTCGAATATTGCTCCTTCCTGATCCAAATTTTGTTTTTCCTGATACCGAATACAGTTAATTTATTAATAACGAAGTAGTAAGCGAAGAAAACGATAAACAGACATGGTTGCTAAAATATATTAACTTTCAAATAATATTTTAATAGTTTTACACCTGCAAATTTAAAATCAGTCCATGTATTTCTTTTATTGTAAAAATTCGAAAATAATAAAAAACATAGTAAATATACCTCTTAAATATTGCACATTGTGATAACTTTTATCAGGTCTTCATTTTGGATCATCATCATCATAGGTTACAAATACATCATCATCATAGGATACACGATGCAGCGCAGTAAATAATCTTTCCATATGCCAGCCTTTTCATATATTCGTTGTTCATAACTCAGAAAGCTAAATTATTCTGTCTCCCTTGGCCTAAATTAAGGGTTTTTTCCCTCCTAGGGTTCCTTCTAAAGCAGTTTGCACTAAGCTATTATACACCAATATGAGTTTTATTAGTTTCCCTCTCAATGTAAGTAGACTCTCAGCATAAAGTTTTCATTCGATGACTCTTCGGAGTATTTGACGATTGGTTCTCCACAGAAATGAGCAAATAAGTAAATATTATAAAATAAAAGAATCAGAACTATTCGAAACGGTGCTCAGCCTCCATTATTATCATACGTTCTATTTTTATCAGCTTTCCAAGACAAAAAAAAACAATAATTCAAATATTGTATCCACTATTGATATGACCGAAAGAAAATTATATGTTTTTCCAATTGATTAACATCATGGTGTAACATGAATATTTACTATATAAATAATTTGTTATTAGAAGAAAAATTTTTAAATATTGGGTATTCGAAATTCTTTCACAAAAAATTCTTAATTTTATAGAACCTCAAAGAGAAAGATTCTAAAGAGATTTTTGGGAAGTGGAATATTCAGTAAGATATGTGGAATGGATTTCATATTGAGATTTTCAATAATAAATATGTGATTGGTGGGAGATATTGAAGAATCAGACTTCATAATATTCAAATATAATTTTTTTTCAGAACCATGGTTTCATTGGAAAGTAACACTATCAAATTCAACCAATTACCTGATGATGTTGTATGGAAATGAAACCACGATCATCACAAATTACTGCATTTTTAGAGATAATAAAGAGTCTCATTCTTCAATTTATCAAATTGTTAAGAATTTATACCAAGTTACGCCCTACCATATTTATTAAATATTTGTTTAATGTGAAACAATGATTAATTTAAAACATTAAATTACATACACACGATTTTATCTTTAATTCAGTAGTTAAGCATGGAACATTAGCTTTCCTAACAACAGAAATAAACAAAATAAAAGTAATAATAATGAAAAATAATATGGTAGCACTCGGTAGCAATAACCCGGTAGCAATTGCAGCTGTGATACACAACCTGAATTTGAAGAAGCAACCTGCCGGATCAGTCTTAAGTGATGTTGGTTTATATAACGAATTGTAACATATTACGTTCCATTATATATGAAAAAGAGTAAGAAAAATGAATTGCCTATCATTAAAAAAAGAAAAAAGATTTAATGACAAATAACATAAGACTTCTAGTTATGGATTAAACAATTAAGAGGTTAAGTAACGTATAAAACTAATGTACTCATTATTTTTAAGGGTTGTAGGTATTTGAAGCTAATATATTTTTACACTAGAGAAGGTTAGAGAAATTAACCTTATTTTGAGATAAGAATGACCGAAATTATGTTTGGAAAATAATTTCAACATTCAAGTAAACGTTAAGTGATAAATAGAGGAAAAATGAAATGGAAAAGAGTGACTTGAAGAAAAGAACTCACTGACAACTAACTAGACATAAGATGACAACGAAAAAGTAATAGGACAAAAGTTATTAAACAACTACACATATTTTTGACGTCAAGCAGCAAGAGCACATTGCAATATTTCACCATAATGAAATAATGAGTAATTTTGAATTCTAAATTGAAGAATAGGTATGTCAGTTAACGACGAGAAAAGAATATGAACACAATTTTTCACTAGCATAACGCCTTCTTTATGAGTGATGATTTTATTAAATTATTATTGATAAGTTGTAATTGTAAATGACAGTATAGTGCAGATAAACAGTTCAATCATCACATCAAGCAATTTATTTCAAGGGAGGAAAAGTAGAGCGTAATAACGTGGGATTAACTTGATCTTGCTTATCAAATTGGAAATAATAAGATGTAATTTCGAATTCGGCGTACTTTGGTTCTCAAGTTGTGAAAAGTCGAATACATTTTATTTAAACCGCAAATTAACGACACGTTTTACATTTCCCAATTGTTACAATAAAACAGCATTGAAAAAAACAAATGAATATAATATACTCACAATCTCGCATAAGAGGGTACTAAACAAGAGTACTAAAATTCTTTTGTATATTAGTAGTTATATCAGGATTATTATCCTCCTTCAATTAATCCAAATGCGAGGATATCTTAAAGAAAGACATTAATTTTGATTGGAATGAAATGATTCCTCGCACACAACGCCGATATTGTATTAGTCCGTCAAATGGTTGGAACTTCGATAATACGCACTAAATTTAACCCGATCTACTAAATCCAACGTCTCTGGTTAGGATGCAGGATGCCCATCGCTTTCACCCTTCCCAATATCTTTTCCTTCTCAGGAGATCAAAAGTTTTTATCCTCCGATGTCTTGGAATTAAAGGAAGAAGAGTTTCGTGGGTTATGAATCGACCCAACGGAATCGCAGGTGCAGATTCCGAACTTTTCTCTGGAGGCCGATCCTTCCCATGATCCCCTTGTCCATAGTGGTCTGAAATCCATCTCTCTATCTCTCTCTTCGATCCTCACTCCCCCGACCAGCATAGACTTTGGCGACATCAACTATTTTCACACTCGTTAGTCCTACCGCAACCAAAGACAAACTTTTTGTGAACTTTCTCCCACAGTTCAACTTCGTGACGTCCTCTTGTCTTCCTCACCCATTCGAAAGTCACTGATGATACCTCGGCCTTACTGTTTCCACTTATTAATATAAAACGCGGTTCAATATACCCTTCCAAAACTGTACTGGCTGGCTGGTCAACAAAAGTAATAATTTTATGAATAAATTTAAGAATCTTAAAAACTTTCCGATATTATTTACAACCCCAAAGTCGTGTACATCGCCGTTTACTTTTTTAAGTTACCTTTTCTGTGTTGCACTGTTGCAATGATTTATATTTTGAATATAATGTAGATTTGACAAAGAAGTCATCAAGAAGGTGACTCCAAGAAAATTTATAAAATAGCACGTGGCTCATAAATGATGAAAATAATGATAATGTGACGAAAAAAACATCAAACTCAAAACTAGAAAAACAAGAATACAAAAACAAAGTTCTAAGATATTCATGAAGTGATGTGTTGATAGAAATTCTGGAAGGCATTGATATTATGAAAGAGTACTAATTGATTCATGTTTTTTCTTTTCATTCATTTTTTCTTGATAAAGGAAAAAATGACTAAAAATACATTGACTTTGTTATAGGAAAGGCATGAAAACCGAAATTGAGTCTACTTTTCCAATTGACCCAATGAGAACAACATTTAAAAAAATGTTTTATTATCACACAAAATGTCCAAATACAAAATATAACCGCGTGTTATTTTCAAGAATATCGAATATTAATAATGTTTACACTGAACTCCAGCCAAAGGATCCACTGAAGCTTCTACGAAAACAGCTGTACAGTTTTTGGCTGTAAAATGTTGTCAAGAATAGGAAGCATGGTGCTAAGTAAGCACTTATCTTAAATATATGTTTCCTCAAAAAACCCATAATTTCCCAAAGGCCTTTTGGTAAAAGTTCTAATTTGAATTAAGCAAACCACAGCAAAGAAATTAGTCTATGTTTCACGTAAATGATGTATAGGATAAAGGAAACTTTGCAATTCCACAAATAACACTTTATTACGACAGGTTTCGTTCACTTGGTGACATCGTCATTCAGAAACTAAACCGTGAAAGAAACCGGTCGTAATAAATTGTTATTTTTGGAATTGCAAAGTTTCCTTTATCCTATACATCATGAAGGTGTTTCACAGAGTAGAGCCGAGTATGATTTCCTATGTTTCACGTAAAATTTGAGCTTCCTTCAGACTTCGTAATGCAAGATCTGAAAGTGGTATTTCAGTCAGGAGTCTGCTACGGGTTATAGTGTTTACTAGCCTTGATCTGTAACATTTATTCATGCTAGATTCTATGTCACTGAATCCTTTTTATTTTTATTAATAGCAAAAAGCAGTTTTAAAACCGTTTGGATATTTACAAGGCATATTTTTGTTTTAACTAATAGCACATCAACACATATTTCTATGAAAGAACGTATAACACAGGAGAAATACATGTGTTCTTACGAATAAACGCAAGTTATAAATTACTATATTATTCTTCTCGTTAAGGAAAAGAACAATGTCGTAAAGAGATTTTAAAAAGGAAAATCTGTATTAACAGAGAGTTTATCAATTCATTAATAAATTATTTCCGATTACTTCTAACTCTTCTTCTAACTAATTAGAAAAAATTATTTTTGTATACCGTTACAGAATAATGAAAGTATACTTTTTGAGCCAGAATTTCAGTTGAATTTATTAAGTCTGACATGATAGTAGTAACAATTATGGAAATCATCTGGAGTTCTTGCCTGATTAAAACAGCAACAGTTTTGAATACCGTTTTTAACATTAATTAAAAACTTTAATTTTTAGTCCTCCCTGATAATCCACTCACCAATATGACAGTAGGGTTAGGGGAAAGAAAATACTCCAATGTCTCCATATCGCTCAGAGACCATCTATCTATTTAATACAAGGCAAACATTTGAAATATCCTTAGGTGAAAGTTTAACTTCAAATCTACAGAACCAAAATTCGTTAAATTATTCAAATAACTCGTATTTTCTCAATCTCTCTGAAATTATAGCTAATATTTTGTAAAAATATTTAAGAAAGTGCTCTTCAGTTCCCAAAGAAGAGCAAACACCTTTCCATTTCCTCTATATGCAGATGACGGAAAACAAATGTAAACGGTTTCAACCCGGAAAATAGCAGCTGCAAGAAACTTCTCCAAACTCCACGCTGTTGGGCAATTTCAAAGATCATCCCCCATCGTTCCCAACTCTTCGGCACTCATTCCCGAGCTACCATTCGACACTCTGCTTCATCTTTTCCAATTCTTATGCATGACAACTATTCCGTCCTATTTTGTAAATCCCATACCAACGCTGACACTCTTGTCTTACGCTTCTATTACATCATTTCTCTTGTGAGTTTAGGATTGGATTTTTCAAGACGAATTCCCAGACATTTTTCAAAAGGACAGTTTTGACATTGACAGAGGATGGAACTCTTCTCTTGAATTTCGCTCTCCGGCTTCTCTATATTTTTTCTCATTCTTTTTTTGCCTACAAGAAAAGGGCATTAGGAATGAGAATTTTGCATACAGTTGCTCTGTGCTGTTGCTAATGATTTAGGCAAGAAAAAAGTATGTCTAATGATAATTTCACACACACACACACACACACACACACACACACACACACACACACACACAC
>WURS02458883.1:0-13706 GCA_011762765.2 Rhinocypha anisoptera | reverse complement strand
AGGTGTCAGAACACTTGTATTTCGTGAATTACCATCCAATTTTCCAAGAGCAGTCAACCCGGATGACCGGTGAAGATGTACATTCAATTCGAAAAAAATATCCGTTTACGTCGACCCAACAACACATTGGAAAATGACGTCATTCGTCATGACTCCAGTCAAAATAATAGCAGTTCCGTGTATCCAATTTGTTTGCCTTTATTTTCCGTTAATTATGTACGGCCGAATTTCTTATGAGGATATTCTTTATGGATTATAGACATTCAATGGAGCGTGATGGATTCCGAGAAACAAACACTGTGAAAAAGTTGTCTCTCGTTTTTCACCAGCGGAATTCATAAGATTCGCTATTTTTCTCTACAGAAAACAGGCCCAAGTCGCTGATTCGTTGTCATAAGAAAAGTCCTATCTTATTTTGATAGAATTTATTCATTTTCGGGTATAAATTGGGAAGTTTACGTACACATCTTTGAGTCAGTTGTGGGGAATAATAATAGTGAAATTTTTATAAAAATTTTTTCCAAGAAACGAATCATGTTTTTGGCGGTGAATTTATAAAAATAAGTTACGAAATCATATCAAAGAGCAGAGGGAGTGTTTTGATAATTCCGATTATATTTAACCAGACCGCAATGTTGATATAAACGTGATTTAACAGGAAAATAATATGAACACCAGTGACAAATGCGTCATCATTTCAGAATTTTTAAGAATCTAAGGGCCAGAAACATCCATAAGATACGTTACTTTTTCTTTTGAGCCCTCACAACGCATGGTGGCTTAATTAAAGATTATTCATCCTGCACACACATTATTAAATAAGGTAGGCGTTTAATTCACTGGCCGCTCTCATCTCGTAATGACGTAACTTAAGAGATGAGACCAACATTTCCCAATGTGAAGCACAGCGAAGAATTCGGTCTGTCACTTTCCCAAAGGTCTTGCGGGAAAGTCTCTTTTACGAATAATAATACCGTAAAAATGTGTGTAAAACGTCTTTTGTTATTTCCTTTTCCCTTAGCTTCGTCCAGTTTCCTTCCTTCAGCTCATTCACTGTCCCAACTCTGCATTTTATCCCCTGATATACTTCTTCCACTGTAAATAACCTGCCACGATATATTCGGCACATGACCCCTATTACTCATTGCAGAATATGTCAGATACCAGCGACAACCTGATATAACTTGACTTAATACGTAACTGTCTCCATCATAGCATATTAATACCTAAATCTTAATTGACAATAAATTGTTCATATCTTACTTTACTTGTAACTTTAATTGCAACTATTTTTAGCTTAGGCTAATGCAATTTTTATAAAGACAATAATAGCTCAAATGCAAACACTGTAAACTCAAGAAAACTTGTGATTCCACTAGATATTTTATTTTCTTTCACGACCCGGGTTTCAATACATAGTATCATCTTCAGATGTATTGAAACCCGGGTCGTGAAAGAAAATAAAATATCGAGTGGAATCACAAGAATTTTTACTTCCCCTACTTCATTATGGACCGGTTCAACGTAGTGAAGCCTGAAACAGTTATATTTGTCAAGAAAACTGGCAAGAAAAAAGAAAATTATTCTAGCTGGAGTGCTGGAGTGCTGTGACATCTACTGAGGAACCAGAAAAATAAATTGTCCTCGGTTACGCTGTGCTACATGGAATCATGATTGCATGATGATTATATAATTTTTTAAATTCATTTTCTAAGTTAATTCGGTTTAATCTGCTTTTATGACATGCGGCGTCCATCCCGTGTGTTACAGGATAGACGGCGGGCCCTGGAAAAATTAAGAAAAAACTACCCGAAATCACGGTAATCTTGCTGATTTTCCGTGCTCCTCCAAACGTCACCACCATTGTGGGGGTTGGCATAGTGACGGAGGAAGAGAGGTGTTTGCGGTCACGTCTCCTGGGAAGACGCGTGGCAGTGGCATTACGTTGATGCCGGGGAGGGAATTCCGAGACAGATAAACAGAGAGAGAGAGACGTCTTATCTCTCCCCCCTTCGTCCTCCGCCGCTCTTTCACATCTTTCTCGAGGGT
Organism: Rhinocypha anisoptera; assembly: GCA_011762765.2. Lineage (NCBI taxonomy): Eukaryota > Metazoa > Arthropoda > Insecta > Odonata > Chlorocyphidae > Rhinocypha > Rhinocypha anisoptera. The sequence continues at coordinate 11,657 of WURS02458883.1, read as the reverse complement.
TCTTTCCGTTCTTCTCTTCCGCTCCATTCCCGCCCACTCCCTGCCTTCCCACACTCCTTATCGGTAGAGAGATTTGGCAGAATTAAGGCTGACGGATTTTCTTAGAATTGCTGAGGGAAAGATCTCATTAAGACGCCTTTCTTCGCTCCAGTTGAGGGGCAAAGGAGGAGAAGGAGGAGGCGGAGGAGTTGAGGGTTCTCTGGTTATACTAAGGGTTTCTCTGAATATATACCTTTATGCCTTTACATATACATATATACTTTATCTGACCCTCGCACCCGATTGGAGTCTGGATTGTGCGGCTTGTAAACGATGCCAACTAATGAAAGACAATGGTCGAACAAAAAACCGGAACATTGTAGAGAAAATGTGGATTGATCGGTGGAATAACAGCTCAAAAGACTTTAATTCAAAATGTTCAAACTCTGTCGACTTAGTTTTTTATAGATTCATGTATTTTTGCAATTTAATGAACTCTTTTTGTAATTTTTTTGAATGAGATCTTACAAATTGTTACTAATTTCATCTCTTATAGAAGACTATTTCTGTCACAATCTTGGTAGAAACCATTTTTGTTAGTTGAATAAGAATGGTTTTGCTTTAAATTAAATAACGTCCAGAAAAATAACATTATAAAAATATATATAACGTTATAAGGGAAAAATTTAGAAAATGGAATGGCTTTATGGCAAAGGTTGTCTGCTTATATTACTTTGGGTATTGATTTGAAAAGTCATCCCTAAGAATTTACGCAATGCATGTCTATTAGAAGAAATGTTATAATTTTATTATTATTATTTTTTATTCGATTTGTTAGACTTATTTTAATTTTAACTTCATAAAACTACTTCATTTGTGACATGTTAGCCCATTGTGAAGAAGTCTTTATGCAAAACAAATCTGTTAGTTAAGTCACAAAGTCCATTTACATTAAATATTGTTTAGATATTTTATCAGTAATAAATTTATTGGTCTACGTAATATCAAAATTGGTTGATGAATTCCTGGCGTTAATGCATTTGAGGTGCCTCATTAGATTTTTTGCAATATTTTAATGACAGAATAAAAATGTTTTGCTTAGAAAATGTAAAATGGTTTTGAGCTTCCTTGAATAATAGCAACGATACTTAAAAACAATTTTTAAAATTATATTGTAATAGGTATGCGTGTTAAATATTTCGGAAAATATCAATTAAAATTTAAAAGTATATCTCGGTAAACATTTGGTTGTAAATGAAGTGGCAAGAGGAGTATACATATATTCTGGCTATCCTTCATTCCCCCGTTATGGATTTAATTGTATACTAGAATATCCTTTTTCTTCGCTTACCTATTCTGTATTTATTAGTTTTCTTTGGGAAGCTACGCTCGATTTTCTTTAAAATGTCCTTCGTTTATAGTTCCATAACGCCTCTTGGAATGGTTTACGAACATTGATAATGTAAATAATCTCTTATGCGCATCAATTTTATAACTAAATGCTAATTTTTACATAATGGTTTTATATACTCAGATTTAATATCATGGTGAAACAAACTAGACGATAACATGAATATAATTGAATTCTATTTCACGATGAAGATTTAAATAGATAAAATGTCCAAGGAAATTTCCAAGTCCCATTGCTGTATTCGTTTCTTTACGCTCCATAAGGATTTTTTTGGTGTTATCGGGCATTCCAAATTTGTTGTTAGCTTGAATTTTCCAATATTCACTTGTACTCTGATTTACAATGGGATTCTCTTCAATTGAATTTTACGAGATATTCCCAAATTAGGAATCAGTTACATTTCTAAAAATACTTTTACGAATCGCCAATCAAATTTCATCGTCACGAAAATGTGATAGTAGGTCGTTTCGTAATGTGATAATAAGCAGTTTTTCTCACAAGATAATTGTTTGTCCTCTGCTTAGTTTAAAGTCACGCCAAATGTTTTAACTCCATATGCTGCCCTGCGCTAATTTATCTTCCGTTTTAATTAAGACTGGTGTAGAGTTCTGTTTCCGTGAACGGCCTTTCCTGGATAAGGAGTAGCGAGTTACCTCTAAGGGGGACTGATTGAGAACTTCACTTTGGGCATCTCTCCACGCGCGTAATTAACGTCCTTTTCCAAAGCTTGACTTTAGTTATAGTACTTAGCGTGGTAACTATAGACGACTCTTGGCACATTTTTTGCTCGTCTTCATTCAGCATGCAGAATTGGAGCTAAACACAGGCTATCGTGTAGACTATTTTGGAAAGACAATGACGAGAGGTAGACTTACAAAAGCATTTCAAAGTCTCTCCTTTCTCAAGTTCCCTTTCGTCTGGCTCTTACTCCTGTACTTAAAGTCATTGGGACGTATATTGGTCGATTAATTGACTTACTTAGTTACTCCGCCTACTGATTCCGTATGGTGGATTACAAATTCTCTTTTCTGTCGTTGAACATGAAAAAAGGGATTTGTAATATGAATATAGCCGAGTATTACTGTCAGGTATTGTTGAATTGAAAAAAACTTTCATGTGATTTTAGAAGAGAAGATTTGTTTAAGTTAGTCACAGAAGATTTTTTAAACCTACTATTTATTTGAAGAATATTTTCCCTAATATTAAAGTGAAATTTTTGAGAAATTTATAGGTTTCAAATGGTGAAAAAATTCAGTTAATATACATAGTAATTGATTTTTGTAGTAGTAATAATTAATTATCAGAAAGAATGATCAGATTTAAAGGATAATTTCAGGAGTAATTTTGCTCTTTTTCTGCTAATTAATGCTGTCATTTTTCCAAAGCCTGGATTGACAAAACAAGATATAGAAAAATCACATTCTAAGTAAACAGCATCGCATTGTTTTTTAATGAATATTAATATAAATTTTTCCGAAATTTTCGAAAACTTTTTAATTTAAACTATCCAATTGGGAAAGCAATTAATAGGCTCAAGTAATACTTCATGAAAATATTTTAAATACAAATAAAGGATAAGAAACCTTTTCTTCTAGTTCAAATCCAAGTTTCGACCACTACAGTAAATGATAATTCACTTGTAATAGATGAAGTGACCACCCATACTGGCATAAAAACCTATCCTGGAAAATAGCCATAAAGGTTATGCAAAGCATCATCACCTGGATATGTTGTTGGAACGCCCTTTTTCATGAAGTTCTCTAAAATTTTTGAAAATGTTCTTTAAATAAATGACAGTAACTAATCATTTTGATGATTTGGGGATTGATGTTTCCATTAGGTCTAGAAATACATTTTCCATTCTCTTTGATACAGAATATCTTAAAATCTCCAGTAAGTATGTATTGAATTATTAAAGTATTTTGCAATGAGTTGAATTGATTTCTTATTTAGGTTTTATCATTATATTTTCCAGGTATGAATTCTTAAATTTAGGCTGTTACTCTTATTTTGCTACTTATTCTATAATTACTAACTTATAATATCTTATAATATCTATTTATATCTTATCTAGGTGTTCCATAAAATATTTAAGATTAAAATTCATCCTTCTAGTTGTCGATACTACATTTGAGCTTTGCGCAGTTTCCAATCCAGTCGGTTCTATGGTTTCTACTTCATCGCGTGAAATTTTCAATATTTCCATAAACCATTATTTGATTGAAATATAGTTAACTAATGTTCATTAATTTTGTTGAGGAAGGTGTCAGTCGTTTGATGTTTTCTGAAAAATCTAGTCTGAATTTCACTGCTTTCCATATAGGTAAGACTAATACTCTAGAACGTGAGAAAATTTCTTAAACAAAATCTCGACTCTTTTATTTGTGGATTATTCCTCTTCAGCGAAAATACACCCTTTTATTTTCGACAATGGTTGTTATTTTTAAAAACGCAACTCTTTGTTTCTCAAGAATTTTCTAGTCTAGGATCACACGTCGATGATTTAAGTTCAAAGAAACAGGAATGCTGAACATTGGCTTGGTGAAATATATTACTGGGGAAAAATGCATTTTGAAAAGGATTGAATGTTGTATTTTTCTTTGCATTTATCGTCAACGAACCTCGGAGAAAGGTACAGAAAAAACGACCGACACATTACCATACAACGATTAACGGGATGGGAATAGTCTGGAATAGTGAATCACGTAAGATTGCCTTAACCCCTTGGGAGTAACACGCAAGGTTAATAATAATAATTATAATAAAAGGTAATCTACCGATTGAAATAAGTTTTTTATGTGCCTCACGTTAGACTTATCCCGCATCATCTTAACTTAATCCCTCTGCACGTAGAAAATTAAATGAAAATGAAAGGGCGAACATCCGTAAACCCGTCACTCCACCCTCGTCTAAAAGTCAGCATTAATGATTTTGATGTCGTACATCCAGTCGCAATAACCTCGGGGTGGGGAACGAATCCAATAAAGTTTTAGAAAATTAGAGTTGCATCTGTGGTATTTGACTGAAGTTCAGTCCTCCCTGCGATTTCGTTGAAGCTCTCTTGACTACTAATCCGCCTTATAATGGACATGCACTCGGGTCCATTCGTGCTCCGGCTCGATTGCCTTTCACCTAACTCAATTGAAACGATCCGTGGATGTTACGTTTTTGAAACATTCACAAGGTTATCGGCACTTGGTGTGTCCATACAAGCAACAACAGTAGTTGCTACGGAAACATCGAACAACCGCTCAGGTAATTTGGTCCATTGGGAAGGTAGATGAGTAATTTGGTCGCGAGCAGGAATTATTAGATCAGGTTATAGCTGTGGAGAAATCTTGCCTAAATTAGTCTTCTGAGTGGAAATGAAGGTCCAAAGTAACACTAAACTGCAATCAAACACATGGAGTACTGCATCTGGATTTCCCTTAAACTATATACTATAATCCTTTACATTAGGGATATACACAATCACACACACACATATGTATACATAATCCTTTACTCGAAGAAAACACGAGAAACATAGTTCACACATAAAAGAACACCTACGAAAATTTCTGAATTTTGGGTGGCCGAGGCACACATTTATACCCCATGTACTCGTACATGTAGAAATAACCACCAAATGGCGAAAATTCAACACAAATAATAGGAAATAAGGAAAGGGATAGGCACACTAAATAAGACGAACACAGAATGTGGTAAGAAATATGGATGGAAACTCATAAATTGGTTAGTACACTCGACCGGAAATCGGGGACCCGGTTTCGAATCCCGGATGAGCACAAAACTTTTTTCTTATATGTACTTGTGGTTATGGAGAATAGTAACCAAATATTGCTCTAACGTTATTTAATTTCCTCAATGACGCACATATAAACCACAGTGCGAGTGAATAATGACTGTGAACTCAGACTGATCTGAACACGGGTACAATCCTATGATTGTCTTTATATTTTAAGATCAAGAAACTATATTAGTAGCATTGTTTGTCAATAATTTTTAAACATTATAAAATTAAGAGTAAAAGAAAATCTTGTGTCAGGAATGTATTCAGTATCTCTATCCTCTATGTTTCTGCTCCGAGGGAGAAAAAATTTCCAGCTATGTCCAGTTATAGTTGTTTTCTATTGCGTTAAATTTCTCCTTAAAATGATATCCCGCTTATGCCTTTCTGACCACCTTAATTTTCACCATCTTTCCCACCACTATCGTAACTAGAAATGGAAGAATTTGTTCGTTAGTAACTGGACAATCACTCAGCTTATAAAGCAGATAAGGAAAAATTTTAATTTATCTAAACATTGTCACCCAAAACAAAAAAGACTAAAGATACGCGTTAACAGTTCTTCTGAAATGGTCTCATAAAGAAAATCAGTTTGGAAAAATTATTTTTCCGTCACTGATTACCATTAAGGGTTAGATATTGGGATTCACCATTATTTTTACGCCTATCAATTTTCCCCATTCTGTCTTTCGGGACTTCGTTATGTTACACAAGTTCTCAAAATTTTGAAACCAAATGTAAATTTTATTTTTAATATATTATATCCACCGGTCAGTACTTGACTTGAGATTTATGAGTAGCTTAGGATTTTTACTTTTAAAAAAATGATGGAAACTCATAAGCAACGGCATTGATGTATAACAGGAATTTTTCATTTATAATTCAATGGATTGAGATTAAAACTATAAAGATTTTTACGACTAACTTTAAACGTTGGACTGTTGTTACTTCGAACATTTTGAATTTCTGGGCAGCTGCAAGTTTAACTATAGAACAAATCCCCTTGAAATAAAGGATAATTTATAGATGTCAATTAAAAGATCTATAAATGGACAAAAATCCATACGCGTCAATTTAAACCATTTTACTTGGTAAATTTTCGTATATACTTCGAATAAAAGGTCGAAGGTAGATGAATACGAAAGGTAGAAGGAATGTTGGCGTCTTATAAACTTTTTTTCTTGTCCGATGAAATGGTGACTGAGGAATAAGATTTGAAACAGCCTATTTTAATCATCATGACAATGGGATTCTGAAGAATTAATTAAAACCTATAACCTTTGGGACCTATAAACTACAAATTTTTTTGGCGAATTCTGTCTTTTTCCTTTAAGATAGAAAATTTTTTTACAAAATATTTGCAATAGGTTATTTGAAAGGCCACTTCCTTAAAAATTTTCTAGTAAATATTTGTAAATTACTGCTTTCATTACCTACGAAAATATATCTCTTTTGTGCAATTTGTGTGCATTTGTAACTAAATTCTCAAAGCATTCTGCTTAATAATGGATTTGGACGCGGATTCAATCCTATAGTATATTCAAATTGAAAATTTCACTGCTCTCAAATCATTCTAGTTAGCCATTTTACGCCTACCAGTTCATTTTTATACTTCATAATTGTTATGAAATCAATTTCTTTCTGACATATAAATTGAGTTTCAAAATATAGCTGAATTAGAAGAATCATAACCAAAGTTTTTTTTGTTTAATTTTATTTAAAATTTACAGAAAATCCAATAAAATTTATTTGCGAATTAGCCCATTTTCCTGTATACTGATAATAACATAAATGCAAAATTTTTACCGACGTGCGAGACCAAGGAAAATTTTTCAGTAAATTTCTCGAAATTAAAATGTCCATGTATCTACAACCATCCTAGAAACAATTCTTCTCTTAAGTTAATGGATCTTGAATTAAGTTGAACTTAAGTAGTCTTGAATGTCAATTTAGGTTTGATTACTTGCAGTATTTTCAGTCAGATGCCAAGGTTCTCACAACATTGTTGATGCTTGAAATTATGTTTTCCTTAAGTTTTATAATAAGAAAATAATAAAATGCAATATATATATATATGTTAAGCAATATTTTTATATTCATGAAATCATGAAATTCAAATATTTGTGTTTTACTTCATCATTAATTGCATGAAATATACCAACAGAATAATTTGGTAAATTATAATTGTAAAAATTACATCAGGAATAAATTATCTCCACATTTAAAAAAAGAATCGGCAAGACAAGTATTTATTCAAACACCTTCGAATTTATGTATTGAAATCATAGTAATTGTAAGTTCCTAATTTTATATTTTGTTCCCTTCGGAGATAAACAATAGAGCAATGGATTTTGTTAATCTAGCAAGAATTGTTGGTAATGACTCTATGTTTGGTTGTTAAGCTTTGTGTAAAAAAATCGAAACACCAATAATTAAATGTCGTAAACTCTTATCGAAAACCACGTTTAAAAATATACTCACATTGTCACACGATGGATAGATTAATGATAGAAAACGATCCATTCTACTGAGGTTTATATGTTTTGAAAAAGGTAAGCGTTTTGAATAGGCGGAGGAGAAAGTTTAAAAAGTCATACAAGGAAGAATGGAAAATTTGAATTTATGAAGCTTTGAAAATCGATAAGTTAGCTGGAGAACGAGAGCGTTAAATGTCGAGTCAAGGAAAGGACAAAAATCGATGAAAATTAGGTGCGTCCGGCAACTTCAGACATTTGAATATCGAGAACTTTATTCACATTCGTACAAAACCTTGAAGAACCGACCTGGTAGCAGAAATGAATATGGAAATCAGGAAATAAAACGGTCGTCGACCTCTGTGGAAGGTGAAAGGAAAGTAATTATCCTTTTATGACTAACCGTACACTGTAACAATTACGAAGCAGTCGATGATTGATTCTTTTGTGATTTTCTCTCAAATTGTATTCGTTTGATCATTTCCATAAATCAACCCACCGATTCTTTTGAATCACCGGTGGCAAACCTTTGGAAAACCATTAGGGAATTATTCTAACTGTATGATTTTTATTTTGTGAAACCCGATTTTAAGCGTTCTATGCGAAATTAGATGAAAAGGTGTGATTCAGAACGGATGAAGAAGAGGTTATAATGAAAATATTCACATTAAAAATTCCATTTTTCTATTTAATAACATTTAATTTGCCCATAAGTTTGAAAATTTAGATCAAATATTATTATTATTATCATATAGTCTACATTATGTATAGACACATATGACAATATATGTGCTATATTATGAACAGTTTATAGATCAGTTCCACACAATATTTTTTGTACTTTGCAATACTTTTATTAAAAGATTAAAAAATATAATTAACTTTAATTAAGATTATATTAAAAGTGAATTATTTAGGAGTTGTATACATATGTTCACAAATGAATGCTTATTAGAAGCTAACAAAATGGTATTGGTGTTAATGAAAATTGAAATTTTTAGCGGTGTAATCTTTTACTGATCATTACTTTTGAGGCAGAATGAGAAAATTGATCTGGTAGAGTCTTCAGGTCAGTGCAGTTGTAACTGTGGAAAAATTAACGATTTCCCTTTTCTTTCTCTGAGCTCATGTTTTCCCTTATTAAATACAATAATTGAAAAAGAGCTTACGCATTAGATTTATGTGTAATAAAAAAGTGATAGTAATAATCTAGAATTCAAATGCATCATATTTATATATTTTGTTGCGTATTTTGCGCTTCCGCCGAGATCCGAGGCAGTCTGAGCGGGGTCATATTTTTTTCCCCCAGCTTCTTAGCCCGAGGAAGCTCATTTTTCATTATTGCCCTGTGAGATTTGACGGTGTCCGCATATTCCTCCGACAATATTTTTCCGAGACTGGAACTGTCACGCCCTCAACAAGGTTCATAAATTTCATTTCAAGGAGTTATTAATTTTTCCGAATTTTATAAGGGAAGGGACGATTTTGCTACTATTTTCTAAATAGAGAGATTTCGCGAGGCATCGCTTGTAGTAAGAGAATATTAGTAATCGTAAATAACTAATTACTTCATTATTACACAGTTTAATATCACTAGAATGCTTTGGAAAATAGAGATGCGAGTCTTGGTTATTAATATAGCTAATAATGGTCAAATTATGAACTTAATAGTTTCAAAACATTATTCTTTCTGGTTTTATACCAGACCCATTTCATAATACTATTTGTTTCTAAATACTTGTGAGTATCGGTGGATGAATAACAGAGTACTTAAGACCATACATAACTAAGCATGGTACCATTAATTCTACCAATATCATCTTGCCTCAATACTCTAAATATAATCTAAAGCTTTTATTTCCCTCAGAATCGAAAATTCTTCATCAAATTTGGAATATTTAAGGTTGTGACTTCTATTAGAAGTTTATTCACTGTTTATTCACATTTATGGAATGAATAAATTTATAACTTACGTATTTTTACTAGAGAAAAGCAAAGGGATATCGATAATAATTAGACTTAAAAAATACCTAACCCTAGAAGTGCGAGAGAAAATATTAGAAAATACCTTACAATAATGATATCATATCAGAAAATAGAGGTTGTATTTTTTATCTAAGGAATAAAAAATTAGATTTTATGTCTGCGTATTAGATTTATTTATAGACATATGGGCAGGTAATACAGCTATATGAGTATCTGACTAGTTTCTAATTCAAAATCGATTTGTGAAAACATATTCGGAAGATTTCTCCTAAAGTGAACTCATTTTACATTATAGTCTACCTTTACGAAGAAAAAGATTCATTAATCAAATTCCGACCCTTGATGGATTAATTACCGACTTGGTCGCGTTATGGAGGGTGTAGGATGTGTAAAAATTAACAAGCGAAAATTTCGGATGAGCAGTGAAAGGGTTAAACAGGTTTGTAATAAGGTGGAGGGCCATCAGGGGGCCGAAGGGCACTTAAACCTAGTGGTCCTTTGTACCATTACTTTCATTTTCAATTCCTTCCAATCTATTAAAGTGTGGATGGTAAGAAAGTAATAAGTTGACGAAGGAATTCCATGTGATATTGCACTCGTGAGCCAGTCAGTCAATATATGTAGTCCTTACGAGTGGTTGGAAAATTGGATGAATTGTCATACCTAGTTACACCAAAAGTTCCTTACAAGGTGAAATACAAAATGATTGCTGGGATTAGGGAAAGGAAATATTTAGCAAGTAAACTAGCATAATATAATTCAGTTGAAATGCCCTTTCGGCGGCTTGCAGAATATTACTTAGACGTAGACAAAATGGAAATACGGAGTTGAAAATAGAAGGATTAGGGTAAAATTAGAGCTTTTAGAAGAATTAATCTATGAGAGATACGTTGTAGAAGCAAATGAAAAAACATTTTTAGTCCATTAGGAGACCTTGTTTACTTAATAAATCTAGGCGATAATTAATATATCAAATTATTAGTAAAGACAGGGTTTTTATAAATGACGACTGTAGCAAAAATTATTGTTTTATGGGGTATATCGACACTTAGCAACGACTGGTCAGTTAGCAACTCATACGTCACAGAAAAAACCATTTGAACAAACAAAAAACCATGGTCCTGGAGAGATTCGAACCCGCGATCTTTGAGTTATGTGGAAATCGCAAATACCTTCAAGATAATCATGACCGGCGGAAGTAAAAAGTAAGGGGATGAATTCTGAAGTGAGACACTAAGAGAGAAAATCACGACTTTGAGAGGAATCCCGAAAAGGCAGATGAGCTTAATTACGAATTAATTGGGTTAAAATGGGATGTTAGGAGCAGTAATGAAAGTGGAATGTTTGGTTTTCGAATCAGAGTGAGGAAAAGTATAAGTATATATGAATGACTACAAAAATTACATAGGGCATAAAGAGATGAAAATTACTCTTTAAAAGCGAAATGTTATTATCAATTACCAAAAAGATCACGGTATGACTTAGAAGTTTACTGGGAATATCAAAAACCTAATTCAGTCGAGTAGTTTTGGACCTAACATACTTTTAGTAGAGTATTGAGGTTAACGAGACATCTCGGGGAGAAAACAGAAATAAAATTAAAAACATTTTCACCATGCACTAAGGCTCGAGGGAAAAGATTCTATGATACGATATTTTCCATTTAAATTCATAAAAATTGTAGAAAGTACGTGACTAAAAGTTCCCGTTATAGGTTCCATAGCATAGTACCTTCCTAACATAAAACTATTTTTCAAATGTTAGCACTGATTTATTTAGTTTTGAATAATTTAATTCTTGCCTGATTAAGGATTGATTTTTTCAAGTAAAGTAATTCTTTAGAGATTCCGATTGAAACAGAGAACATAGTAATTACTTACATGGTAATGTTCTTTCCAAATGTCCTCTGCTGACCATGGGAAGTCATTCTCTCCTGAACAGACGAAGGTGGTGGTGCCACCGAAAATTCTTCACCACTGTGAGTTTTTTTCTTTTTGTGTCCTGTGTCTCTATACGT
>WURS02458864.1:0-13706 GCA_011762765.2 Rhinocypha anisoptera | reverse complement strand
GTTTATCCACCTTGACTATGGCTCACTGGGTGAAGCCATCGAGTGTGAGCTGCGTCTCTCGATGCCAACCGCCGAGTTGAAGAACATCGAAGTTCTGTGTAAGCTCTTCTGGCTTTTGGTGTCCCACCGACGTCTGGTCCCGAATGCCATCCTTCGTCGACACCTCGAGTTTCAACTGATTCGACTGTTGCCCCAAGTTGTGCGTGAGGGTAAACTTGGCACCTACACCAATCGTATGCCAAGTGGACGTATTCGCAAGTTACTACTTGCCAACCAGATGCCCACACTTTACCGCGCTTACCAACGACACTGTGCGCTGCGTTACAATGTCACTTTTCCGGTTCCCGAGTGACACGTAATGAAAGCTTAACTCTTTTAATAACGGCAAACAAGTTGCACACATCAATCCTAAATCAGTTATTACATAAATACAAATCAAATGAAATACGTGTTAAAATAAAACAAAATACGATCCCACACATTTGTCTCTTTTTCGGCCTCTGTCTCTCTTTTTCTGCTTATCTTCTCTCTCTCTCTCTCTCTCTCTCTCTCACTCTCTGACTCTCTTTTTTCTGTCTCTCCTTGCATCTCTCTCTCTCTTTCTCACTCTCTGACTTTTTTCCCTGTCTCTCTTCTTGCATCTCTCTCTCTCATTCTTTCTCCTATATCTCTCTCTCTCTCTCTGCATTTCTCTTTCTTTGTCTTTCTCTTTCTCTGTTTCTATCTCTCTTTGCATCTCTCTCTCATTCTCTCCCTCTTTTATTTTCTCTGCTTCTAACTCTTTTTCTCTTTGTCTTTTTTCTCTGTCTCTCTCTAATTCTTTTTCTATATTTTTGATTCTCTCTCTCTCTCTTTGCTTTTTTCATATTTTTTTCTCTCATTTAAAAATTTTTAAAATTTAAATTAATTTTACTGATGTTAATTGCCGTATTTAAAAATACAACATAAACATAATGTCACCAATTCAATGAAGTATTGCAATTCTAATTATAATCATAATATACGTATTTTTAATATTTCCCAATATTCCTAATTTCAATCAATAAATAAAATTATTTTGTAGTAATCCAGTGTTGTACCTCGCTACTATTATTATTATTCGTCTATCTTTACTGCGGTCCTTCGTTGGTGACCCGAACTAAGTGAACATGACCAACCCTTTCCTACCATCTTTTACTGATTGGACGAAATACATCGAGGAGGAAGTGTAGCGCTGTCTTCAACTAACACTCCAAGAGTTTCCCCTCGAGCCACCTCCATGCTGCTGTAATCAGCCAATCATCAATCCAACAATTCCCGATGCATCCCACCAAGTCGCATGGTTCGAATCCAAGAATATCTCTTCGCAAAACCATTCATCGCGACAAGGTTCAAAACGCACCTACAAATGGCACACCGATCCTACTGGTCAAATCTGCGACTACCACTACAACTGGGAACTTAAAGCTCGCAACTACCGCCAACCATGCACTTTTCTGGCAAAGCCACCGGTAGAAACTGGAAGCATTGCACAAATCAGCGATGCTAAACAACCAGTCTTCTACATTACGCACTCAAAACGTCTTTTCGCGCGAGACCAAGATACCCACCAAGAGTATCTTCTAGACACAGGCTCTGAAGTTTGTGTACTACCTGGCCCAGGAGACAAACGGGTCAAGTCTAAGGTGGAACTGTACGCCGCCAACCACGCTCCGATTACCACGTATGGAACGCGTCAAATCACTCTCAACCTTGGTCTCCGGCGCATCTTCACTTAAATAAATTATTTATTTTTATTGTAACAATTCATCCCACCTGGGTGACCAAATCTGCACACTTCCATTAATTATCACTATACCACCAACTTTTTATATTTGGAGATTTTAAGTGAAATTAGCTTGTGAGTGGCAAGTATAAATGCACATCAGTAATTAATAATTAGTAAATACTTGTCATTTCAGATTTTGAATGAGCCATGCTAGTCCCACCAGTAGTTGACTGAAAAACTGGTGGAATGGGACTTGACAAAGTGCCAATATTTCTTGGGTATAAAAAGCATTTCTCCTTCATGGAGGACACATTCGAAACAAAGAGATCGATCAATTTTGGAAAAGTTAGGAAATTTGTCGTGATCGACATGTTCGAGATTAACTTGAGAAGTGTTTTCCATCAACGTGTTTCCTTCGTTGGGATAGATGAATGTGTGCGGTGTCTTGTCGGAGTAGAGACGAAGATATTTGGTGCCGAGAAGTTGCGCGAAGAGATTGTGCCTGGCATCGAAGTGTAGAGGAGAGACAGTGCCCGCTGGACCGAACCACGCGTTCACCTCGAACTGAGACAAAGCATGGCCCTGTTCGCCCTCTTGGTGCTCACTTGCGGCGCACAAGTCTGGCACCGAGATATCACCACTCAGCTCAAGCACTTGTTGGAATAAACTATATTGTGCAAGATAACCAGTGTTTGTAGCATCATCTATCATATATTTTTGAACAAAATCGAGAACTGTCATAATTTTCTGAGAGAATGACTCATCTGTATACTTGGATCCAAGCTCGATGGGTACACTGCGAAAAGCCATCTGACGAAGTAGGTAAGGTAAGTTCCACTTATGGCTCGACATGCACGGCCACTGCAAAAGAGCGTTACAAATAATGACCGGTTTCTTGGGGCCAAAGTAATCGCGCTCAAATTCTATAAAATCAAGATCATTCCAATTCACTCGAGGAATAGAGTTTGGATAAAGAAGTTGTGGGATAGGGATCACTTTTGATGGAGTGCAACGCAGAGTATCTGCCCATTTAATTGACAACTCATTGCTAACCATTGACTTGTCTAATAATAAGACCAGAACTTGATGTAGCAGAGATGCTACGGTTGCTAGTAAACGACCCTCGAGATCGGGGCTCATTATCAAGCCATAGTCTATACAAACAAGGGCTTGTTGCAAACTAGAGATCATAGTAGAGTTAAGTTTTTCAGGTTCATTATTTGGTTCCAAAAGAATGAGCATCGCTTTAAGTAATTGATGATAAGCAAACACCGTTCTAATAATGCGTGACATTTGATGCCAGTCCCCGGTATGAAGTTGCTCCCAACAATGGTCAAGTATTGCGTCACATTTTAGTAGAGTTGCTTCCTTTGACATATAATTTTGGTATTTCAAATCGCCACCCATTTGACACTTTTCATTTAACCTTAGTGCAATAAACTCTTCTATATCACAGTTGAGTGAGTGGTAAGCTTCGTGAATTGAATTTAAATTATCAGCAGCAAGCAAAGTGAAAACAGTGCCTTTCTCTTCCAAGTTGGTTCCTAGTTTGACCAAGGTAAACTGCATAATCTGAGCAAGAATTGCAAGTCTCAATTTTTTTTCACCAAGTGAAACGAATGCATGCTTGCTAATGCTATCTAATAGAGAAAGTATCTAGAAAACAAGAGGAATTTATTGGTAGAAAATGAGAATCAATGTCTTACACTTGCAGAATCCATCGGCGCGCCAGTGATGCAAACGAAATAGTGGATGAGTTGTGCAACTTCACTCCCAACACGTGAGTAGTGTTGTGTTATAACTTTCTTGTTTGGACTTTGCACACACCAACAACCTACAAACAGCACTCTATGACGCAACTCCGCAGAGGCGAAGTTTATTTTGAGAATCACTCTCTGTGCGGTGTGCTCGCCGCGGCAAGGTGATTCGGGTTAGGTCGATTGCCGCGTCCTGGTCTGTGGTGACCTGTGTCACTGGCTACTTGCACGTGCAGTAGGCAGTGCTTAAAACACGTGTAGCCATGAGTGTTGGTGCATTCTACGGGCACTCAATTCAAGGAAGAATTTGGTCGGACTGGCAACGAGATGATTCGTTGCTCGTGTCTACCTCAGTAGAATGTGGAGTCGGCGGTGCGCCGTGCCGATCATAACCTAGACAGGAGCGGTCGCTGTTTTATGATACGGTACTCAAGTGTGTGCTTTAGTTATGGCAACACTCTAGAGTACATTTGACAAATTTTAAAAATTGTGTCTTACAGTGCAACCGAGTGGTGTGATGTGTGCACTAGATAAGATCAGATAGAAAGTGTGAGGTGCGAGCAAGTAGAAGAATGATTAATGAATCTGGAGAGCTCGACAGATGATCATCGCTCATTTCTGGCTTGACCCTGGGCTACCACCAATCCCGGCACCGGAATGGCATTTATCCCCATCCGATTTCTCATCTTCTTTCTGGGTCTCTATGGCTGTGCTCTAGTCTACATGCACCGCGCTGGCATGAGTGTGGCCATTGTCTCCATGACCTCTGATTCAACCTCAAGTGAAGCTGATTTTGATTGGGATGGGAAATTACAAGTGAGTAATTCACTGAATGAGGTATGAGGTGTCTCACTATTCTGCAGGGTATCATTCTCGGTGCTCAATTCTACCTTTACATCTTTGTGCCTACCATCGCGGGCAGAGCGACTGACGCTCTTGGAGCACGATGGATTGCATTCGTTGGCGTGCTAGGCCCTTGTGTGCTGGCCGCCATCACACCCGTGATAACTCAACATCTAGGTGCGTGGGCATTAATCGTTAACCGAGTGCTTCTTGGTGGCTTTCATGGCTGCATCTACCCCGCTCTTTTCTCGCTCTACGTCAAGTGGTTTCCAATCCAGGAGCGCGCCATTGCAAACGGTGGTCTCGTCTTCGGTGGCTCCATGGGCAGCACAATCATGAACATTCTGGCTGGTTACCTCTGCGATACCGAATTTGGCTGGCCAATGGTATTCTATGTGCTAGCTCTTTTTCACGTGCCATGGTTAGTACTGTGGTTCTTATTTTCTACCAATGAGCCTGCAAGAAATCGACACATCTCAGACCAAGAACGACTTTACATTGAAGCTCACGTACAAGAAAAAGTTATCTCGGTGAGCTCCAATAATTAATGGTTACTAAGTTCATATGATAACGCTTTCATGTCATTCAGGACAAAGTGAAAGCTCCCTGGTTACGCATGTTTGTCTCTGTACCCGTCATCTGCTCGCTGATTACCAAGTTGTGCTCGGGTTTCGGTTATTTTCTGCTTATTACCAAAATGCCTTCTTACCTATCTACCATTTTTGGAATTCAAATTTTTCAAAACGGGTCTTTCAATGCAGCTACAAATTTTTCAAATGGCATGGCCAGTTTGTTAGCTCCACCCATTGCTAATCTGATGATCGCACGGCTTGGCATGCGTCGCGTGCTGGTGCGCAAACTCTTTCAATCAATAGCCATGTTTGGACCAGCTATCTGCCTCGGTCTTATTCCAGCAATGGGTGATAACTCTACTCCAGTCATCTGTCTTCTAGTAGGCGCAATGCTTCTCTATGGCTTCTTCACCGCGGGCGAGTGGACTATTGTGTCCGAATACGCTCCCAACTTTGCTGGAACCGTCTTCGGCTTTGCCAATATTCTTGCATTTGCTTCCGGTGTAGTGGCTCCATACGTTGTAGGCGTGATGCTTGACGCCGACAGCGCCAACAGTCGCCAACAGTGGAACACCATTTTTTACATCACCGTAGGCATCTATGTTTTTGGTGGAATCACTTTTCTCATCTTTGGAACTGATCAGCAACAAGACTGGGACCGAGATGCAGTGCAGTGTGTTAAGCAAGAGTTTGACCAAGAGACTCGCAGTGAGATTAGTCAAAAAATTTAACCTTCAAATACTTGCATTGATCTCAAGACAAAATTGCTATATTTTATTATTTTAATATTGCGTCAACAATGATATTTTGAGATACTGCTATGTACTACAATAAACTGAGTACACTAGTTCGAATAGTAAACCTTCATAGCTTAATCAGTTTATCCACAGCTTAATAGATCTATCTAAGGTAAACCCATTGGTTGAAACATGCCAAGTGCACCATAAATTAGTGTCACTATATGACGACAGTATTAAGATCACACTTTATGTTTAAAAAATTCTTGAGGTAAGAAAACCACCAATAGGCATATAATAAAGAAGTATCACACATATGATAGTGTTAGTGGGATAGGTTGAGTGAAGGTAAACCAATCAGCTGAAGGATAAGATGGGTTGTATTCCAATGCGATGGGTAATCTCCCTCATGGGCACGTATTCGTGTGCGCTCATGTTCATGCAACGATGTGGCATGAGCGTGGCAATCGTCAAGATGACCCGATTCGTGTCTAATGTTTCCATCGAGAACGGTTCTGACTGGTCGTCAACACAACTGAACAAACCCGAGTTTGACTGGGACGAGACACAGCAGGTAAAGTAGAGTACTATAGTACTTACTATTCGAATGAAGATTAACTTGGTTTGACCATAGGGTATTATACTTGGGGCCTCCTTCTATCTCTACTGGTGCACACCAGCAGTGGTGGGCAGTTACACCGATAAGTTAGGAGGCAAATGGTTTGCATTGATCGGTGTGCTCGGGCCTTGTATTCTCACAGCAATCACGCCTGTAGTGGCCCGCGAGCTCAATCTAGGTCCTCTAGTCGCCTTACAAACTTTGATGGGTTTTTTTCATGGCTTCACCTACCCAACCTTCTTCTCACTCTATGTACAGTGGTTTCCTTCCGAGGAGAGACCCAAGGCCAATTCAGGTATCCAAGTTGGCGTTGCCGTCGGTTCTTGTTTCATGTACATATTGGCGGGCTATCTTTGCGAGACCTCAATAGGCTGGCCATTGGTTTTCTATGTCATGTCAATCTTTCATGTGCCTTGGATCGTCTTGTGGCTCTACTTTGGCGCGAACCGGCCCGAAGAAAGTAAGCGCATCACTGACTCTGAATTGAAGTATATTATACAGCACAATCAGAGCAAAGCAAAAACTGGCAAGGTAAATGAATCCATTGACACGTATATCACTTATCTCTAGTGACTTTTATTTATAATAGCGAGTGAGCACGCCTTGGCTGGCCATTTTCACTTCTGGTGCTGTATGGGGCTCTATTGTCAGTAAGATGAGCACTGCTTATGGTTATTTCATGTTTTTAAGTAAGTTGCCCACCTACCTCTCACTTGTATTCAACATGAGCATTGTCAACAACGGAATGAACAATTCAGCAACTATGTTGGCTTATGGCATCAGTGCTTTCATTGCACCTTACCTTGCAAACTACCTCATTCATCATACTACAATTCGACCAATTATTATTCGCAAATGTTTCCAGAGCTTTAGCGTACTCGGTCCTGCCGTGTGTCTCATTCTCATCTCGCAAGCACACGAAAGCCAAAGTGGTGCAGTAGCCCTTCTGGTTTTATCTCTTTTCCTCTATGGCTTTTTCACCGGTGGCGAGTGGACTCTGATCTCCGACTACGCGCCCAACTTTGCAGGCACAGTCATTGGAGTGGCTCATATGTTGGCTTTTGCTATGGGCATTGTGGCACCTTACATCGTGGGCGTCATTCTTGACTCCAACATTGGTGACATGCACACCAAGTGGAACATTGTATTCTTTCACACAGCTGCCTTTTACCTGTTTGGAAACATTTTCTTCCTCCTCACTGGCACTAACAAGCAACAGTCATGGGACAAGTTTGCTGAGCTGTCCGTGTCTTCTAAAGTCTAACTGTCTAAATTCTCTATTGTTGGGTACGATTTTATTCCTTATTTACAAACTAAAACATTTTCCATCTAAGTCAGAGCATATCACCAAGGAACCACATCTATGTACGCTCTTTGCAGACCATATTGTGTAACGTGGTAACTCTTTTATTTTCGAGAGACTCAAGCTCGGAGAGACTAGTCTTATATTCACTCAATAAATTAACCTTTTGTTAATGCAACAATGGTTTAGAATTATTAGCTACGCTAACAAGTTTGGTGGTCAGATTTCTTTGATCTCGTATTCTTAAAGTTATTTTATAATATACATTTACTGTCTTTCTTATTGGTTCATTTGAAAATAACATAGACTTAGACTTAACATAGACTTAATCTGATGCTTGGGATAAATTGCTGCTAATTTGTTCTAGGTGTGTTTCTAATAACTAATCATTGATAAGCGGCAAGACCGATATTGTTGGTGGAATCGAATGACGGTCAAGAATCGGCGTGGCAAATTGCGCTAGATGGCGCCCGCGCGAGAGTGGATTAGTGTGAGTGAGAGGCATCGTGCCATGCGCAGTGCGCAGTGCAAGTGAAACGCTCTTGGAAGAGCGCACGATCAGCAACTGGGCTAGCAGCGCTCACTGCTCGCCCGCTTGGCAATGAGTGTTGTCAGCTCGCTCACTGCTTTGCTTTGCCCTCCACTCGGGATCCAGTAGTCCTTTCTGGTAGTATGGTGCCCACCCAGACCTGGACCAACACTTGGGCAGACAAACTGATCAATGCATATATACTGGGATGTATCAGTTCAATTATCACAAGTCTAATTGCAACAGTCTTCCAAGAATGAACTTCTTCCCAGTAGAGATTTTTGGATAAAGTCTGACTTCAATGTGCAAATGGGTAATCACTAGTCTGTTGCAACTAGTAGGCTTTATAATTGAATTGGTGCATCGTATATAAGCATTGACCAGTTGGCTTGCCCAAGTGTTAGCCTCTCCATCATGCACACATTGGCACGTAGCAAGCCGGAAGTAGTGTCCATGGCTTGGTAGAACACCTAAGCTTACCAAATTATGCAAGGGCAACGACAGTGAAAAAATAATCTCAAAGAGCATTGAACATCACCAACCTTCCGTTTCGAGTGTTTCTCGCTCACACACCGGTTCTTTGGTTTTTGGCACAAACTAGGCCAGTTACACACCTCTAAATTCGCATTTATTGAAGAGTGTAACTTGTGCTTTAGATGAGCGCATTGTAGTTGATGAGTGAAAAACACCCTACATGACATCTAGATCATCATAATCTCCATCAAGAACCAAGCGTGCGCGGTTTGTCTCTACAGGACATGGTCGCTTGCTGCGTCATTGATACAATCATCACCGTTGCAACCAACGGGAGAGATATGTACAGGGTGCTTTAAGTTTTATTTGCTTCACTTTTCATCATACCATTGTAAGCCGTAACTTTCACAAAACACAAATTAAACACTGTTTACTACTCCCTTTACTTCAATTTTTCTTCTAATTTCGAAGATTAATAAAATAAAGCAACACTGTACTGAATGGTATAAGAGTTACAAAGTAATACTACTACAGCCCCCGTGTCACGCGTTCCCGTGTCAAGCAACTGAAGTGGTGGCACTAATTTCAACAATGTTTCCCAAATTTGCTATTACTATCGATTATTTCAAGATGCACAGCGCCACTTTCCACTTTAATGGTGTTACTGGTGTACTGGGGGCCTTATTGACCCGTATGGAAGCTATACCCTCAATGGATTGTCATCTGACTGGACCTGTTACTGAAACAAGGATTGCTAAAGAAAGAAGCCTATCGACCAATCGGTGATGAAGAGGAGTGAAGTGACCAGAGGCATAGTGAGGGGACGAGAACATCTTATACCTTTGCCTCTATTATTGCCATTTCGAGGCATTCGCATTACAACAGACACACACACACACACACAAGCACGATCAGAGTGGCGAGAAGGAACAAGCGAGTAAGGCATCGTCAGTGGCCAAACAGTGCCACCATACTGTCTGGGCGCGGTTGGGCCCAACACTGTCAGTTAAACATTGAACTATCCTGAGGTGGTGTGTTGCTTGGTTTGGACTCACTGAGTGACCAGTCGCTGGAAACCAAATGGCTAGTCAGTACTATTGACGAGCCAAACCAAGTCATCCGGTAGCGCTTGCCGTAGTCAGTGTCGGGGTGGCACCAGCTCGACTCAATACAGTGCCTTGTCGCTATTAGCACTTACATGACTAAGAATTTTGATTTTTAAGGAATAAAACTACATTGATATTTTTCATTATTTCCACTTAACGTCATCACAATTATTGAAGTATTGAGATGAGCAGTAAAAGAAGAAAAGATGAAGAAAGCGTGTGAAGACGGTAGGAGTGAGCACCAATCAGAGTGGTAGGGGCGAGAGTGGAAGAGTGAGCCAGTGGACAGAGTGCGAGTGCGAGTGCGCACTGCTCCTCTCTCCTAGCACCACACAGCGAAGTTGTGTGTGGGTATAAGAGGCAGGCGGCCACTCAGTGCCAGCCCATTCGCCACTGGCACTCCACACGTGCCAGTCGTCACTTACTTGCGCTCAGTTGACGCTAAACGCTCAACACTACAGCTGGATTTTCTCCTCTTCCAGTCATTCCTTCGTTGGTTGCAATCTGCTTGATCGTCAGTGGCGCCTCTAGTGACCGCGTTTCCACTCTTCAATTTTTAGGCGCCATTCGTTTTTTAAACGAAACTTCTAACCTCTACTATAACAAGCATCAAACAAGTAATCTAGCTCGTGTCTTTATTACTTTTTAAATATTGGCTAACTTCATTCAATCTACTACATGGCCAAAAAGATTTGATTCTTTATATTCAATGTTTGATTACCAGTTTAATGTATATCCTAATGGACATTCAAAATCTGAAATCAAGCCACGCTTTTCTTGGCGCTTCTAAATTATCTTTTTGTCGCTCTGACTCTACTCAAAACGGCAACATCTCTTCTCGTTCTTCGGGTTGTGTCAATAGTCAGCAAGAATCTCTTGTCAACACCGATTCGCACAGGTGTAGCAAACGTAAGCATCAATACGCTTCAACATCTCATAAGAATTACAATGCTCATCACAACGGTCATACCTGCCACCACCACTCGAATAGCGATCGACATGGCGCACAGTCGAAACAAATTCGCGTCAGCAATAGGAATGCAGTCTTCCGGCGTCAGAACTCGTCGCAAGAATCCGCCAAGATGATTGGTCACTCTAAAACTGATTCTAAGGGTGAGCCTATTTCTAAAGCACTTTGTGATAAGAATCCCATTGCGAAGCGTTATGTAGCCAATCACAAGCGAAAAAGGCATGATGCGCATAATTACTGCAGTCATATCAAATACAATCGCATTAGTTCAGTTAATGAAGATGATGCTCGAAAGCACAAGAAAACCCGTAGGTCTCGTCGACGCAAGCGCCATCGCGATGATTCAGGGCCTAAAAAACGGATGCGTTGGACCGAAAGCGATGTGAATGAAGTATCTCGTCTACATCTCAAGTGTGTGCAAAATGGTCAGCCTCTTGCTCCTTACAATACAACACAGTTTATCATGAACGAACACAATGCGGAGAAAGAGATTGATTTTGATAAACTATCGGGGCAAATACAGCAAATGCAAAACAAACAACGGCCAGGTCTCAGTGCGTCTGATTGTGATGATTCAGTAGTAGATGAGTATAATTACAGTTCACCGGAAGACGAGTCTTATTTCTTGGAACAACAATTCAATGAAACGTACGATACAATTCATGCTGAAAGACTTAACTCGTTGCCAAAGGGTGAATTACTCAAGGAATATTTGGTGATGGAGAAAGAACTTGAATTACTCAAAGAAAAGATGCCTAGCAAATCTTGCCGTGGAGGTAAGATGGAGTTTCAAACCAAAGGCGAAACTTTAAATAACGGCAAGAATTGCTGCATCAACCGGAATCTCTTTAAGGAAAACAAAAGGTTGCGCAAATTATTGAAGCAAGTTTATAATCGGTACAATAGTGTAATGTGTTGCATTAACTATGTTAATAGTACGGGGACAAGTAGCCAAGCATCTGACAATTTTTACAAATCTGAAGAGTTTAACCTTTCTACTGACACTCAATATCGAATAGAGAAGTATATAAATCAAGATTCGTCAACATCATCGTCCCATGAGTCAAGTACCACTTCATGTTCTTCTGGCTCTACATATACCTCAACTACGATGTCCAGTGAAGATGATGGCATGGTGGATGAAGAAGATGAACCTAGTGATGAGGAACACCAGGAGGACATTTGTGGATATGTCTCGCTGCTACTTAAAGAGTTAGTGGACCAAGTGTCGCAATCACAAAGCCAACTTATGCCTACTGTTCACCATTAGCTTTTTTTATATAAATCATTTACATTGTTCATTTGTTTAATAGCCACACAGTCCATAAAGATGTTTTTATTGCTAATTATTATACATGTTGTTTTATTTACTTCACTAGATTGCAAAAACAGCTACGATTACATGTTAAATTAAAATATACATTATTTTTGTTTGCGTTTGTTGATCGTTAATGATGAAAAATTGTATAAACTGCATAATTGAGTTGATGTGAATAGTGTTTGTAGTAAATATATATATAACAATAATTCAAGCCATTTGTTGTACTTGCTCATAAAGAAAGAATAGGTCGGCCAATGGCGACCTCGATGGTTGCACTAGGAAGTGGCGTGTCTAGGGCACCATCTCTCTCACTCTCTACTCTGGTCTTTCCACCACCTCTGTGATCTCCAAGCTACCACCGCCAACCAGTCTTTCAATAGCTATTGTGATCTTCGCGCCACAATTTTTTGCACCACAACCTTAAGCTCTAAGCTTTGTTACAATAATCACACTCACTCTTGATGTATTATTGTTCTTTATTCATTTATAATTATTAAAATGTTTCATTTGATGATTCACCTTGAGGGTGGTTGGCTTTGGGTCAAAACACATTCAACCACAGCATGCAAGTTCAACATGCCATTGACATTTACTGCACGGAAAACGATTGTTAGTTGAATAGTTGGGTCATGTATTCCAATACAAGTATTCAGTACAAATATCTTCTAAGCATACACACACAGAAAACTCGAAACTAAAATCCAAAACTCAATTTTATTATGTCTCGCCACTAAATCGTGCGGATTAGCCGCCAACACTCAAAGAAATGAAAGTGGTTAAACTTGATTTTTTTCAAGTTTAAATTTGGCAAAACGCAAGTTTAAAATCGGTTTCAATTTTAATTTTGTAAAGATACAAGTTTAAAATAATATAATTTTAAACTTTGTATATTGTAACTTTAATGTTGTGAATACAAATTTAAAATTAAACTTTTTCTCTATTACAAGTTTAGACACTTTTATTTCTAAGAGTGAATTATTACAGTAAAATTCATGTAATTCGCGTGCCTTTAATTCGTAATTTGCGTTGGTATTGGAGCTCCCTTCTAACAAATTTCTATTCAAAAGTGCCGATAAGTCCTATAATTCGCAATTCGATTGATTATTTTACCATAAACAGTAGTTTAAAGTTTAATTTAAACAAAGAAATTTCCAATAATTCGCGAATTTTGACCCTATGTTGCCTGCAGCTTGGTCCAATAAATTATAGTTCGGCGATAATTCGCAGAACAACTTGAAAGTTTTGCACATGTGACATTTTTTGAATGTGTACTATAAGCTAGAATTTTTAAACGCAAACTTTTTAACCAAAACTAATGTATTTTTGGTAAAAAGTGCAGTTTTATCAAAAGTTTCTTTGTATTTGCCTTCGCCAAAGCATACTTTGTCTATTTTAATATATCTAACCAACAAATGAAACTTGATCCACTAATTTTAAATAATTTGCAAAACTTTTGTTTTTTAAATAATTTTTATGTAAAATTTAGGTTCGTATATATATTTAAAATAAAGTTGTAAACCAAAAACGTTTAAAAATATCTTAGTTGTATAAAATATATAATATAGAGTATGAGTGCCGATAATTCGCTATTCGCGGAAAATTTCAATTTTAAGCTCCTTTTAATCGCGAATTACAGGCATTTTACTGTAGATAAATTTTGAACTTTAAAAAAAGTTCCACCCTTAGCTCGTGTATATACAAAACCGAGATTAAAAGTTAAAAATAATT
>WURS02458853.1:0-13707 GCA_011762765.2 Rhinocypha anisoptera | reverse complement strand
TGTGAATGTATGGTGGTGGCTCACCCCCTGTCACACGCCCTTGTGGCGGCTTGCAGGGTATTATGTAGATGTAGATGCAAAGTATTCCGGTGAATTGGAAATAAAATGAATGGGACGGCGTGTCGCACACGAGTGTCCTCACCGGAGGAGAAAAATGCAATCACTATGCTGACACGCGGGAGTGAGATAGTTTTGGTCTCGCTGGCTTAACGATCAAAAAATCGCCTCCCGTTAAAAACCCCCTCCCTTCCCACCCCAAGCCCCCGACATTTGGCAGGCGGAAATTGTCTTCGGGACCCCTTGAATGAGTTTCGAACGATGATGAAGTATCCGTTACTTTTGAGGAAGCGACCGGGAGGTACCGCCGGCAGGGACTTCGGCGCGTCACCCCCCCCCCCCTCCCCCCGCACAAATTGACGGAGCGAAGGATCGAAAGGAGAGAGGGGGAGGGGAGAGGTGGGACTTCAGTGGACCACACGTATCTCTCAGTTTTGGCGTTACTGGCACTTGGTGCGAAATTGGCAGCACACACTCCCATTCCGCCGGGGTTAGTCCCTCCGGCACCGGAACTGTTCGATGGGTGGCCAGGTTGAAAGAGAAGAAGGCGTTTAAGCTCGCCGCACGAGTCGACCCCACGCTCAGCCCACCTTTCTAACCTCTTCCTCTGGGGGGGCCGCATTAATGTTTCATGTGTGCCGCAGCCAGCCACCCGCCGGCCGCTGGCTTTTTCGCAGCTTCCCCTAGTCCGCTCACACACACACAAAAACACACGCAGAATAGCGGGCGTGGCGTGGTGGTTTTCGCTTTAGCACCTTTAGGGACGGGAGGAATTAAAAATGGGTGCGTTCTGGGGATGAAGAGGCGGTGAGGGCCAGTGAGAAGAAGGACTGCGGCTACTTGAGCCTGCAAAAGGCTGATAGTGTATGCTGGGATGGTGGAACGTTGTTTTGCCTTCATTGTGCATTGCCATGGGGCAAATGATTGGTTGATTCGTGGCCTCCTGTTGCGCGGACATTAAAGGAGGCAAGGTTAATGTTGAATATTTGCACTAAGCATAAAATTTGCAACCCCCAGATATTATCAGTAATATGAATATGTTTACCATCAATCAACTTTTTTTTATCATCGTTATCAGTCAATGCCAGGATACTCGTGCTTCTGCATGCAATGAAAACCAAACATCTTACACCGCATGATGTTCGACAGAAACTATGCGAGAAGATAAACGTTAGTTCAATCTACTTTTGTTTCCTCTATTCGCCTTCAAATTCCAGGATTTATATGTCGCCATTACTTTTTTGCTTCTCTTAACTGTGGAATAATGGGTGATGTGAATCTTGGTAGTGTAAAGTGATGGAAGTGGACGACCCTCGTTACTCTACTGGAAGGGAGAAATTATAGTCATTTCTTTTGTCAACACTTGTCCTTGAATTCCACCAGTTAATTCAAGGTTAATATTCATTAGAAAAGGTTATTCCCTAGCCATAAAAGCATTAGCTTTCACCAGTATGAAAACAAAAACGTTCAATGTTGGCACAAACATTTTAAAATGTAAAAATATGTTGAGAAACCGTCGCTTTCACTCTTGCCTTATGACATCATTGAGATCTAAATTGATCGTTTTACTTCCAGGAATTGTTTGTATATTATGTTGCTTACCAATTTTATAGATAATATTTTACAATTAATACCTTTTCGAAATGAAACTTGATAAACGTGTAATGTGATTTTTAATTTGATTGCGGTTCTTAGGGTCATGGTTTCGTTTTGGTTAACACAGCAATTGTTTTTCGTTTTCGTGTTTGGTTTTCTAGTTTTCTCTAATATATTTCTGTTATGTAACTTTTTAGTCTTCAGTTTAATTCTTCAAGTTCCAAAACTTTTATTCCCTAACGTGGAAACTACCCATGATTTATTATTACAGTCCATTTGTTTTCTGCATACAATAACTTTACTTTTGTTCAATTCGAATTTCAATATTGTGATTTTATGCCAATACTCCCAGTAGATGAACTCATCGATCATGTTCATCATACTTGCATTAAAGTAAAAAAAATAGCCTTAAAATAGCATTAGTAACATTCGAAATAGCCAATAAAGTCTATGTAGATTTGGGTACGACATGGGAAGATATTCATATTTGTCTTATGCTCGTTCGTGTCCCTTGACCGGGAATAAGGATGCCTTGTACGCTGGGAATGGCAGTTAAATTGTGTGCGCTTTCTATTCTGTTTGCTCTCTCTCTCTCGACTGAGTATTGTGGTGGTACATCGCAATAAATTTGTCCGTCCCGACCTCCCCCCTTCGATGGGAAACGCATTCATTTTCAAAGCGCGCGACACACTCGACTATTCATGGACGATATAAGCCGTACATAATCTCAATTAGTGTTTTCACCAGTTTCGTTTGTTGAAGCGTCTACCGAGCGATTTACTCGAGCACACTATTCCCGCGGCAGGAGTTGCTCGTGAATCATAGCGCACTCAAGTGCAAGTAAGAGGCGTTACGCGTCGGTCGGTTGAGGGCGCGTGGAGAGGGAAATTGCGAGGCAAATAACGCGCGCACACACACACACACGCCAGGGCTGAGCCCCAGCGGGAGGTGGTCGCCCTACTTTCCCGGGCAAGCTGTAACCGTCGTCGCGTCTCGTTCGTTCGGAAACAATGGCCGAACAAACCTGGAACCCAGCGAGATGCAATAAATATCGGTCCCAGAGGACCGTAATAGCATCTTTGTTTCGTTTAGAGAGTGGTGTTATTTTTTTTTTAGACCACTACATAATACACTTCTTTTAGGTTTTTACCCGCAAGCTCTTGGGACTCGTGCTAAATTTCTCTCTGAAAATTGTCTCTTCTTTGTGGAGTGTCCGAAGAAAGGAATATGAATCATCCAGCCCTTAATTTCAAAGTTATAAAACATTCGCGCTTGAATGCGTGGTTGCACTTGTGACTTTGATCAACGTGACCCACTAGGATGCCTTGTCGCACTCGACTATCCGCTGAAATATGTCTTCGCAACCTCTCGGTGATCCAAAGAATGACGTTGGGGAACTATTGTTGAGATGCTAAGCGTACAAGTGTTATCATTTGACCTTGGAAGGGCAAAGTTCAGGGGTTCTTACTCCACTTTGAACGTCCGTGTTTTTCTTGGTCAAATATGACTTGCTCATGCTATATCGAGCGGCATTGCTTCATCCGTCGAAGTGATAAACATAAAAACAGATACCAATGTGACGGGAAAAAACGTGAGCACCTTTTCAAGAAAATGCTGCATTTTCCGTCAGAGGGAAGATTTTTCTGTAGAAATCCATAACATTAAAGAATATGACAGCTATAATACTTTGCTTACTGATATTATTAAAAGAAATTATTATAGATTTTCACACCTTTCTTTTGGGATATAATTGCAAAGGATAAATAAAACTGCAAATGTTCACTAAAGTATACTGTTTATCTCGTCTGCGTATAAAGCATCATCAGGTGTTACTAGGTAGTCTAAACCGGTCGCAAATTAATAGTATAATTTTGTGGAACTTGCAACCTTTATTTATCCTGTAAAATCATGAAATAATTCTACACAGTAGAGAGGAGACCGATATCTGTGGTTATAAGTTAAAATGAAATTCGTTTGACGAGCTGTATCGTCTGATCAGTTTTAGCTTTATCATCTTCTGTGTCCATCGAATCTCGGGCCGGCCTGGTTAGCCTGGGAGTCCCACCCAGGGCATGGGTGTTGATTTGTCCAATGTGGTTTTTCTATGATTTGAAAAGGTACGAAATGACCATATCCATCGAAGCACATTATAAATAAAAATACTACTACTACTCCAATCTCAGGTCTATGGTAGAACTGTAATTCCTGGGGTGAGAGGGACCAAAATTTTGTTTTAATATCGTCCCGATCTTGTGTGACTAATGTACCGGTTCTAGGTCCCTTCCCGCCTCCATATGTTCACCAACCACTGCCATTATTTAAATTTCCTTTGCGATTTATGTATTCATTAAAAGAATTCTTAAAATGGTAAAAATGGAGCACTTAATATTTAGCATGTCAGTCATTAATTAAATGTGATGTGGTTTCTCTTTTTCAGTTTTCCATTTCTCTCATGCTACTTCTTATATCAATTCTGAAAAATAAATTAGTCTAATTAGGGGGGATATTAATGCTTTTACTTTTTTGTGTAATTTTCATTGCGATACTTAAAAGAATGACTCTCTTGCACACTAGTTATGACCTGTCTAGGTTTCATTCTCTAAATATATAATTATCTTAATTTGTTTTGAAAGCCTTCGAAGGTAGCTTACTATCTGTTAAAAATCAGCGTTGTATATGGTATTACTGCTCTGACTGAAATCCAAGCTGAAGTATCAATCCCTCCTCGTTAATGATAATTTCAGAAAAATATATCCAGAGAGACTTTAATGGTTTAAATGGCTTCAACCATTACCTTCATACACTCCAGCCATCCTCTTACCTTTGGTTATGGTATACCTTACCCTCCCAACATTGGTTTTAATTTCAAGTAAAAAAGTATTACCCACGAGGTTACAATAATACACCTAAAGAACATTTTGAATATTCATAATATTGCGAAAGAACAAGGATAGAAAAGAAGCTCACCTAAAACGTGGTACAGAAATGGGATTTATAGAAATTCTATTTCCTCAGCCTCAGATTGAAATGGCACGGGGTATACCTTCTTGAATAAAAGTCTGATCATGGTTTGGAGTGAATCTTACATAGTTGATTTCAAATTTATTGTAACCAGTAATGTGGTCTAGGAATTCTTGCGGATTCAGTTGTTTCTCCCCACAGAAACATTTTTGGGCAAAAACTATGGCATCATCAGCAATAATTGCTGGATTCGAAATATCGAGAGTTAACTCTGAAGGGAAATCCTTTACTCGTCTTTACCACATTAGTAACGCCCAAAATTACTCCTGCAGAAGTATTATTGAATTGGAACACATTCGTGATGAAATATGCAGTTACATTATCTCGTTTAATGTTTCTCAGACGAGTAATGTAATTTCTGTAAGACTAGCACAACTAACAATTTCCGTTAATTACGAATTAAGGTTGTTATTAAAGGTTTTGTAATATCGCACTGCGTGTTTCCATATTCTTGGTCGCAATAAGAGCTAAGCCGACACAAGTGTGATCGTAGTTAATTTGCACCATGATCGTGAATTATTTTTCCGTGGTTGAATTGAGAGAAATTTACCTCCTTTTATTTATTCTATGAGGATTTTTCTTGATCAAGATTAGGATATATTTTTAAATGTATGAACCCAGATTGTTGACAAAACTTTATTACAATAGAATATACATTAAGAGCCCTAAAATCTAAAAGTAGGAGTTGAAGGTATAATCCCCCAGGGATTGTCAATCGTTTTAATACCCATTTTATGGTTTAAAGTTTAACAGGTTTTATAACGTTGAAGGTCAGGATTTGACGTCATGCCATATTAATTGGGAGTGAAAATATAGTATAGCACCAACCGATACTGCAATGCCATTTAAATAGCGATGAATCAGGGGTCTCTTAGGTCGTAAATACTCAAGCGCTCTCCCAAAGAGACGAATCGATAAAAATTCACATTTTTGAATTTACTCCCTTCATAGATGTCATTAAGGCTCTTGAATATAGTAACAAGCACTCTCTTACCATAGAAAATGGGATTTTTCCCAGACGTACGAAAACCTATCATTAAAATAAAAGAGGCTCTAGACAGCACTGAGAAGGTTATCGCACCTCAGGAAGCACCATATCCATCTTTTACGTTCCTGAACTTTCATGGGAAAACTTTTATCCTCCATCGACCTTCCACAACCAAAGTTCTTCAATTTGGCCTCGTATTGGCGAATCCCAGTTCTGCTGTTCGCATAAATAATGAAAATTGACAGAGAACAATGCTTTGAATTACGTATCGCGGAAGCAGTGTTCATTTAATCTCATACTACTAATTTGTACCCAATAACCAGTGCCAACTTCACAATGGAGACCGGTAATATTTCGATTACACGTTATTTAACTGTTATGATAAATACGTATAAACAGTATATTTATGCTCTGAATTTGGAATAAATGTGCTAATTAAAAATGACGGTTTGGCGTTAATTTCTCTTTTATTAATTGTATGTTTTCCTCCATCGAGCCATTTCTAAGGATAGTTCCTGATATCAGGAACTGTTCTTAAACATGTAGGTCAGGCCCTTTGATGGTTTATTTCTTTTTCTTCCTTCGCCTATTGCTATTTGGAACGGCGTGTTGCATCAGAAAGTCTTTAGCGTAGAATAATAACTCGCATTCATAACAGAATAGGGAATGATGAATGTCTGTTAAAGCTACCATAAGATCGTTATTTTACCGATAGTCGGTCATTTAAGCTTTAAAATTGCTTTTGATTTTTTTTTTTCAACGTTAGAATTTCATGAGTATCGATCAGGAAATATAAGTCATACATGGAATGATTTGTTTTCTATTGTGAATTATAATTTCAGATTGTTAAGCTTTGTCATTAATAAAATCTCTATGGGACCTTTAGCTTTGAAATTTTTGATATTTCGTGACGTCTTAAAGGGCAATTCTTATTGATCCAGACATGGAACCCAATCGTTTCCATGAATCTCTTATTAATAAATAATTTTTATCCATTTAGAGTTTTGCAGAACACATATTTTGGAAGCATTGGTACTACGACTCTAACTTGCATGAAGAGTATTAAGTCGGTAAGAGAGTCTCGTGACTCATACTTGTAGAATACCAGTTTTAAGGAGCAAATAAATTGGTTTAGAAAAAAAGTACGCTTTTTACACTCCATAATATGATTTCTTATTAATAACTTGATAACGTTTTCTATACTTGAGGTCAGAATCATTTTGAATTTCTCGTTTGTTACAAAAAGAACATTCCTATGTAAAGGTTACCAAAAAGTGAAGCAACAGGAACACTGTGGAAGCTCTACTCTCCGTCCACCAGCAACGTATGAGACTTGGAAGAGTTTTTATGGAATATTATTTAATGTTCCAGGAAAAATATCACTTCTCCCACTTTTATAGTCTGTTATTGCAACAAGTTCTTCCATGTTTTAATTGTGAACACAAATGCATGTTCTTCAAGGTAATGTAATTTTTAATCCTATTCAATAAAATATATATTTTATTATAACGTTAGCTATAAAGTTAGGTGTGCTTAGTCGCATTCCCGAATTAGAAGCTTGGCATTTATATGGTACGAAGTAGGCTCTCTGATTTTCAAATGCAACCTCAAAATATCCCGGTGTGAAAAATAGGACTTAAACCTTAGAAGCAAAAGCGTAGTTTAGAAGACGGCCTTTCACTGTGGTCTTGTTTATTTTCAAGATTTGTTACCGTATTTATATCATTTCATGCACGAAAATTTCATCTATCTACGTGATTTCACCTCTCACGTGCTCTTTCCCGTTGCTCCCTATGGTGCGCTATGGTACCTCTGTTATACGTTCGTAATCGGATAGTGAATTCATACTGCAGCAACAGTAAGAATGAAGTTCGATAAAGTTAGAACGCCGAGGGAGAGCAAAGCCCAAGTAAAGTTTGAGTGGTTCGATAGCTCACGGACTTTTAAGAGGATAAATTCTTTTCTGAGGTTCATTCGGTGATAAAATTGGAAAAATACTCGAGTCAGACAGAATGACGTCCCTTTCCTCATTTTCTCAAGAATTGGTAACACTTGTTTTTGGGATGGAGAAAGATTCTTTCTTATTTAATCAGATGTCTTTGGCTGGACTCCATCCACTCGAAGTTATTTGTGAATCTCAGAGGGAAAAATATTTTTCTCTTTGCCGCTAACAAGGTTTGGGCGATGGAATCTTTTGTCTTGTACGTGATAGGTGAAATAATCCTGATAGATGAAATTTTCGTGCATGAGAGTAGTACCCGAAGAAGTGAAATAAGTTTTCCATTACATAAGTATATTTAATCTGGAAAAAAATTTCTTCGGAACCTTCGTTCGAATTAGAGTCATCTTCGAATTTTTACATTTTGTTTCTCCATAAAACCTCATTCCAATTCACTCTTTGGAATTGATTACCATCACTGTTGATTTTTTTGCGGATTCGTTGAAAGATATGACGCATTAACCAACAAGAATAAAATCCTGAAATTATATCTTGCTCTTTCTCTCCCCTAACCTTCATATAAATCTACTTCTATTTATTCGCCTGAACTTCACAGCAGTAGTGTATAGAAATTCTGAATGTAGCGATGTCGAATTGCGGCGTGAAGCCTCTGAGTAAAAAGGTTGATAAAATAATGGTGGATAGAAAATTTTGTTGACGACCCTATTTTGCCTCTATTTTTCTTTACATGGCTTACTGAATTTTTACATATTTTTACAAGCATTTATTTGTTAAATCAATCGGTTCATTCGATATATCCCAAAAATAACCGAATGTGATCACATTAATTGTGTCACACATGGAAATATATCGCGAGTCATGCAATAAAGCGAGACTTAATATTTATCGCAAATATCTGCGAAACGTATGTAAAAATACCCGCCTTCATTGTGGAATCAATTAATCGAATAACTTGTTCGGAGTAAGGGGGTTATCCTTATGTTCATAGAATTGCAAATATTTTCCTACCAGGCAGAACACATTTATGTATTCATAATTAAAATAAAAAGCAGAATTTCCACAGAATAAAGGATTTATTATAACTCGAGTTTCAGTGTATCCTCACCATCTTCAGATATATAAGTGTGGCCAACAGCCTTCTTGATCTCAAATATAAATTCTTTATATTCATGCAATTCGTATTCTTACGATTCGTACTAATCATTACGTACACATTTATGTAGTTTGTACATGACCTATGAAACCTCCCCTAACATCACCAGTCTATTCTATAGTTGGTTCGATGGAAGAAGAAAGTGTTCATAACCCGAAGTTACTTTTGTTATGAGAGAGGGTATAACTTAGCTAGAGCTAAGTCATATGCACATGACAGGATAGTATAGCCAGTTTCTTTCCTTTTACTGCCCTCGGCAGGAAAATCTGCTTCGCAGAAAATCACTCAGCTTGGGCTTAACTGGAGTGACCAGAGGCTTCACACGGATTTGAGCCTTGGGTCCTCCATTCAATAGCAGAAAGATCTACGCTCTGGACTGCCAATATCTCAAAGACCCCATGGGCCAGAGGAGAACCATTTTCATGTCTTTTTTTGTGTCACAGCTATCAAACCGAAGATTTTTCCTGTTTTTGTTAGGTTTTTATTCCTCTTCCTTTCTTTTTCAAGTTTTCCCTATCCAAGCAGAAATAAACTATAATATTTTATTAAAAAATACTTACTGCTTGAGGGCAAGTGAGTTACATTTTATAAAAATATTTTAAAATGAATCTACGAGGAATTCCTCTTGCGCTCGATAGAAGCGTTCCTTTCATTGCCTAGACTGAAGACTACAAACGAATAATTTCATCCCAAAAATAAGTAAATTCAAAAATGCTTGTATCCCCAGATGTAATAATAAATGTGGTAATAAGTTTCCAAGAATATGAGGAGAAGTAATATTCCTAGTCTACGATTTTTGCAGCTTTTCTCTTTTTCAAGAATGTTTCATCACGTCACTACGTGTCGCAATAAATGGCCCCATTTGTGTAATTCACTAATATTTTCCCATTACTTGATTTTTTATTCCCGCTTGTTTGAATAAAAGAAGTTTGTAATGCCATTTCATAGCTACGGATACAACTTCTCACATTTCAACAATTAAAAATTTTAATGAAAAGATATTAAAATGTTACTTATTACTCAAACTAAGGAATTTATCATTGTTAATTATGTACCGTAAACATGTTTTTTTAGGAACACGAAGCCAGTGGAGTACGTCATTTCATGTTTAATCAAATCCTTTCAACAGATGAACTCATAAAAGTTAAACAGGTTGCGCTTAATCTGAGGGAATGGTCCGCATGGTTGGAAGAAAATTGTGATTTTTCACCCAAAATATTTTTTATTAGTCATTCATTTTTCATTTTGAATTCTACGTCTCGGCGAAGCCTTATGCGCTGTTTCGCTAAAATAAAATTTTCCTAACTACATACATCACACATTTTAATTGAACCCCTTGCCCAAGAGACCAAACCTCTAACCTTGGTGCCAGCAAAAATCATCTGGGGACCCTTCAAGCTCCTTCTGTTTGCAACTTCAAGAAGACCGTGTAACGACCCTTCCAACATTTGGTGATTTACTTCTGTTTTCATGTAGCACTTACTCGGAACTAATCTGGGAAGGCGGCAGCCCGCGTAAGTGGAGAGGGGATGGGACCACGGGAACTGATGAGATAAGGTCGACGTGATGTCACCGCAATTGTGGGAGCTGGCATCAAGTGTGGCGGGTTTGCACAGCCAGGAGAGTAAATTAGTATTGCCGAGGTGTGTAACTTTAGCGAAATTCCCATAAAAGTGAGTGCCAGCGTTATTTCAGTCATATATGTCTTCCAAATTAATATTATATTTTTTTAGTATAAGTTTTAAGGCATCTATTGCTAACCGTGGAAGAATAGCTTAATTTTCCATTTTGAATGAAGCTTGTTTTTATTCAAAATATTGACAAGTCCACTCTTTAGTGTGTGAATTATTGATTTAATTTACATACCCATTGTATTTTCAAGTGACAGGTCCTGATGAGTATGAATTTAATTAAAAGTAATGATATATTAAATCCAAGTTGTGTTTAATATCCGTTTGTGGTTACTTACATTGGTATTTTTTCCAATAAAAGTAAATTAAGGTGCACATTAGAAATCATCTGTAGTTTATTATAGTGTATAAAGGGTCCTAAGAATTTAGAGACGAAACGTAATTTATCGTTTGATCGTTTAGTAATATTTTGCAAAGTAAGCTAAAAAAGTTAAAACTTATCTTCAACTGCTATATTGCCTCAATCAATTTTGTGTATCTTTTCCTTCAAGGTGTGATAAACAGTCAAATTCAGTGATTAAAGTAATTGTCATTAGTAGTCATGATTTATGGCGATATCCATATATCCATATCTTTATGGCGAGATCGAGATAATGTCCTAAGGGTGCAGGGAACAAGCATTCTTTAAAAATCTGTAGTTTTTGATAACATATAATCTTTAAAATCTCCAACCGTTCCAGTTGTCGCCTACTTTCAGATAACCATAAAATGCCTACATTAAAATCACTAAAATCGCCACTATTTAAATAGGTTTGAGAAAAACTGCTCTTGCACTCAGCACTCTGCATCACCCCATATTAAGTCCACAGAAGGCGATTAGTTTACTAAAGCTAAATTAGTAATGGGTCATTTTTTTATGTTGAAACTCATATATCGTGTATTTCATAAAACGTTTTTAGACTCTCCTGATTTTCTTAGAAACAACCCTTCACTTTGATTTCAAATGAGACACATGTTTTACCGGCTTCTAATACGTAATTGTTAGAAGTTTACTTGATGGGTAGAAATTCTTACAGCATCATTAATCATCTTTGATGTAGAAGTCAACAGGAATCTTGGCTTGTTGCGGAAGAAAATGTGGAAGTTTATATGGTCTTTTATATACGAAAAACTCCGTATTTAGAGACCATACACGATTTGGGATTCAAGAGATGATTTTATATTCTCTTCTGGCTGGAAAAAAGATGGATTAACTTGTATTTATATTAATTTTTTACTAAATTGTTTTGAAATTAAATCTATATAAAAATAAAACAAAAATTTGGCAAATATATGTATATATCCATAAAAGGCAATCAACTATGGAGCGAGGAAGAATGTAATAAGGTGAAAATAGTAATTTAACAGTCTATAAATAAAACCAACCGGTGTAAGGTCTCTTGTACATTTTTCCTTTAATTTACAAATTTTTAATTGTACGTCATGCACTGTAAGCAATCACAAGCATTTGGTGGCTTTCAAGGCATTGCGTAGACGGTTACAAAGTTTTTACAAGATTAACAAAACTGACTTCGGAAAATCCGTTTTCACAT
Source organism: Rhinocypha anisoptera (assembly GCA_011762765.2). NCBI lineage: Eukaryota > Metazoa > Arthropoda > Insecta > Odonata > Chlorocyphidae > Rhinocypha > Rhinocypha anisoptera. Next base: position 1,709 of record WURS02458853.1, on the reverse strand, counting down.
TTTATTAGACATTTCATACGTTCCATATATTGTAATAAAATTGGATGCAAAATGAATAAAATACGACAATGAAGTCAATTATATGTCGTATATATTTTATTGTTGTATTTTTTCCTTGTCAACAGACATTTAAAGTCTTCAACCACAACTGCCATTATCAAAAAGAAGACTTCTATCGACAGACCTAGTAGAACTGTAAGGCAGACTTAATTAGACCCAAATAATGTCAGGGCAGATTTCCCAATTACAGTAACCTACCGAATTACATTGAGCAACCTATTCTTGTAACGGAGTTGTAGAGCGAAAATTGAAAATGAAATGGCAAAATAAATCAAGACGGGAAAGCGAGGTACGACAAGGATGCTGGATGTTTTCAGTTTTGTTATGTTTATGTAGGATGAATAATAATGTGTCTTAATTCTAGTATAGGTGTAAATATTGCTGCTGTGCTTGTAGAGTGTGTTAGGTGTGCCGATGGAATTCGCAGAGCTGATAGAGGATGAGGCATCCACATACGAAATGCCAAGGAGGAAGTGAAAAAACCTGTCTAGTCTTCGCATGGGATAATGATAAACAAAAAACAGACCTCAGTGAGGGCGAGGTACGTCCTCATCATATACCAATCCGGAGTTTCCGAGTTTGAATACCGGAAAGGTAGATTTTTCATTCCCCACCTATCCTTTTAGGCGCATAGATGTATGTGCTTCGTCCTTGTTATAAAAAGTTTTTATATAACGTCTATCGTAAACGGCCTAGTGCTCTCTGGTGGACAATTGAAAAATAAAACACATAATTAAAGGTTATAATAATGGCAATCATCAAGAAGGCTATGGTGTCAATTTAAATTGGCGAAGAGACAGTTGGAAAAGTATCATCTTTTAGGCAATGAGGACTCAATATCAATGAAGATATGAGATAAAACCACGAGGCAAAAGTGAAAATCTCTATTGCAAAGGAATAATTCAGCTACAAGAATAATGTGCAGTCAACTATGACCTGAAACTAAGAAAAAGTCCGGAGAGAACTTTTGCGTTGAACGTAGCTGTATATATATATATATATATTACATACTACATGTTATATATATAGTAGCAAATAGGAAATCTTGGTAGCGACGGAGAGCAAATTCATTTGACATAAACATAAACAGATGATTATAAAGAGAAAGACACAAACAGAAAGGACACTCACAAATGAGTTCTCTCCTCGTCGCTGAAGAAGGCAGGCTCTCCTGCCGAAACGTACGAACCAATATTGTGAGTGTCCTTTCTGTTTGTGTCTTTCTCTTTATAATCATCTATGTTCAATTTGTGACAAATATATATGGACGATAAGGAGTGAAAATTGAAGACGTCCGCAATCATTTGAATAATGGATATTCTTATATTAGCGAAAAAGATATAAGACGATGTTCCTAGAAGAGAAAATAAGATAAAGAGGTCGGTGGGTACTATAGGAAAAAATGTGAGAGGAACACTGGTTAAGAGATGTCTGTTTCTACTTCTATGCATCACCCTGCAAATCGCCGGAAGGGCGTGTGGCAGGGGTTGAGCCACCACCAAATACTCACATTCACTCCCAAGTGCAAATCTTAAAAAAAAGATTGCACACAGAATGAAGCAACCCTCATGAAAAATAAAATAAAATAGTAGAACATCATCCACAACATGCGGGACAATGTTAGACTTCTGAATACAAATCGTTTCACA
>WURS02458842.1:0-13707 GCA_011762765.2 Rhinocypha anisoptera | reverse complement strand
TACTCATTCAGTACTTTTTCCATTGTGTCCAAGGTAGTCTGTAGGTCTTCACGTTTCTCTGCTATGACTGCTATGTCATCCGCAAAACGTAGCATGTTAATTTCTTCTCCGTTCACTTTGATACCCCTGATGCTCTTTTCTTCTATAGTTCTTATAAAGTGACAAAATTCCAGAGAACAATGAACAGGCAATGGGAGCCATGTAAATTGAATGATGGATCAAGATTGAAACTTCAACAGGCACTAGAGGAATAAATGGAAAAATAAAAACGGGATCATGTTGAAAAACCCTGCAATTCCATTTTGTTTTACTTAAAGTAACCCATGTTTTTTCCATAGTGGTGGTTGTGTAAAACATAATCTAAAAAGTGTAACTGGAGCCCTTCTCTTTTCCTTCATGATGAAACAATTCTACCAAGTAAAGCCAGAAGCCATTTCTTAATACAGAATTTATTGATGAAAAATGAAAATGCCATGTAAGAAGATACTGAAAGCAACAAAAGAAAATGTGGGGCAAAGAAAATACGTGAGAAGGAAACTATGGATGGTAAACTAACTGCACAACTTGTTACAAGAGAGGAGGAAGAGTGAAAATTCCAGGATAAAGACTGGAAACCTTAAAACAAAAATTTAAAAAATTATTTCTTAAATTTTATAGGTAAGAAAACAACATGAGTTAATTTTTTATCTATGCATACTTTAATTTTCCAGATAGTAAATAAAAATTGGCTTAAACATAGTGATGTTAGGTTTAATATAAATTTATATGTGCAAATCTACAAATTTGTCGCAGATGCCCTGTTATTCTTCACATACAGCAGGTTATGGAGCCTGGGATATAAGGATTAAGACATAAAAGTTGAAGAAAAACTATTGGAAGGGATCCTGGGAAATAAGACCCCTAGAGGATGGCATATGAGAAACAGATAATAAAGAATTAAGAGTTAGGAACTATGAATTCATAATGAAGGTGCTAGGTGAGAGGATAGTTTGAAGAGCGACTATAAATCAATCTTCGAACTGAAAACTTAGCATTTTCATCTTAGATTGTATGACTCCAAATGGATGTAATTGAGTTTTGAAATTTGTTCCAGGGTGTCAAAGAATTAAACTCCATTATATATATATATTCCCAAATTGTATGTGCAATGTAAAATAATAGTACATAGTGGCTTACAGTTGAAATTTGTGCATATTAGCATGTACTCCTAAACTTTAAAATTCTATCCATGGCTAATTAATGTGGTAAATTGAAGTGTAAAATGTTTTGATTTACAGCACAGAGAGTGTTTTGGAATGCATATTTTGTGTAAAACAAAGATTATTCTCCTGCAAAATAATATTTCTTGATATGTGAATACTTGGTTCCTTCTATTTGATCTCTTTTAGATTGAAAAATAATATGCATTATTGTTTAATATTCCTATGCACAAAAATCTGCAAGAATTTGTATTCAGCCCAGAAATGAAATACTTCATTCTAGCTGAGCCAATTTAATGAGGAATTGCTCACTTTTCCCCGGAATTCTCAGAAAACAGATGATTTAGAGAAAAAGAAGGGAAATGGAGATTATACAAAATTTTAATCTGACAATTTGTAATTTATGTTAAATATAAACAAGATATATCAGTATTTATATGTCACTGGGAGCCTAAAATAATTTTAATAGTTCATATAATTAAAAAATCACTTTTTAAATCAGAACATAATGTAATTACTTCAATAATAATCATCGTAAGATAAATGACACACTTGGTTTTTCGATGAATCGTTTCCACCAAGTAACGGCCGAAAACAACATCAATAATAATCATCTAAAATAATCGTGTTCATCAACATAGGAACTATATACTTTATAATTTAGGTGTTTACATGCTTTTCTTGGTCTATGTATTTCAGAATAGAAATAATCTATTCAGATTAGATTGAGATCATTAGAGTAATATCATACATTCTATTGATAATATGTAGTTTAGCACATATTATTTACTATAAGAGTACTATAATGTATAGTTGTAAAACTTTCTTTCAATCTTGTTTTACTGACTAAGAAACACCTTTCTTAAAGCAATCCATATAAGTTATGGTAGGATAATAGAACTTTGCATGTATGTATGACTATTGTAAATAGTTAGGAACCTATTTATACATGGACATAGTAAAATGCAATTTCAACTTATTATGAAGTGAGCTTAGATATGAATCCTCTCAATTTTTTCTACGATAGACTCTTCTATTTATGTATTTGAAACAAATATTCTTGAAAATTTTCAGACAATTTCAAGAATTAAAATAGTATCTGGACATTGATAAAATCTGATTGGATATCAGCACTTACCAGCACACTCCAGTTAGGAAATGATATGCTGATGGATGTAATGTAAGTATTCATGGTCTATGTACCTTCTATCTGATAGATATGATGAGATAACTCATTTATCATCATATTTATCTGTCATATCTATTTTTCTATTATATTATAGATTATATTTATATTTTCTAGTGTTTATTTAGGAATTTATACATATGATGAAAACATTTTTTAAATTAGTTGTTTCTGTCAGTAACACTCATTCATAGATCTTGTCTATTATTCGAATCTTTTATAGTGATTTAAAGATCTGAAATATTTTAAATACCCATACATTTTTGTAGGAATTAGAAGAATAATAATCTCCTCACAGGCTAATCATATGGCAGGTAGCAACTGTCATTCATTCTAAATTTAGGAGGCACCTATAATGGCAATTATTGTTTCTTTGTCACTGAATTCTTTTCAGTAATTCCTGTGTAAGAATATTTTTTTTTTCTTTCAGCCTCCTCCACTTAACCTGCTTACCTTCAATTGTCCATTATACCAAATCATTTCAACTGTAGTGTCAGGATTAGGTTTTGGACTGCGAACTGTAAGAACATTGTCTTTTGGCCACTTGAGAACAATGCCATAGACAGTGCATTTCCCACCATCCTCTTTCATTGTGTACCTGGAATAAAAAGTAGAAAATTGTTCAGTTCCCCCACACTTCCTTAGATGCACTTCATCATGCAGTAACACTTCTTCCCTTCTAATCTGGAGTTCATCCAAAACCTACATTGACAGGTATATTACCCTTCATCATCATCACATGCATACTTACCACACATCTGGATTGAGAGTATCATTCTGGAACTTCCATGGCTTTGAGGAATAGATGGCCTCCCCATTGATATCCAGCCACCTGCCCATCTGCCTCAGCCTCTCCTCTCCAATGGGTGGTATCTTTCCATACGATGTGGGACCAATGTTTACCAGAAGGTTCCCTGCAAAATTCCAAGAGTGAAAACAGTAGAGTTGATTCATCTCCTGGTGTCTGAACGAATTTCAGAAAAAGTGTTCCCAATTATTCTTTTGGAAATGTAGCAGCCTTTACTTCTTCATGGGGTCTGCACTTATGTGCTTTATGTCTATGTAGAGCTGTAAATTACTCCTTGCAGGTATGCCAGTCTAAGAGGAGTCATGAAAATAATACTTCCATTTTAATGCAGAATTTTGTAAGAAATGTGGTGGAATCGTAAATGCTATAATCTGAGTCATGTGAATATATTCACATGGCATGAAATTCAGTCATTCTTTAAACAGTAATAAATTATCTAATTAACTAATCCATCAAGTAAAGAAATAACGGAAGTCTTTGCCAACTTTCTTGAACCATAACTTAAGTGTGTATTGATTTGTACCCACGTCAGTAACATAAACCAGCTCACCATTCCATAACACACCATGAAATGCACTTGAATGTCTTAGTAATAGCTTGACTTATGGAATGGTAGATTTATCATTATACAACCTATTCTTTTAAAAATTCTACTGTTGGCCAGGATATTCATACAGAAATTGGGCTGATTGGCATCCTATTTTTAACATAGTACTAATACACATGAGTGTCATCAGAGGTAGCTGAGGGGACTGGATGTCCCCCCCTAGGATAATGAATGGTGAAATATAAATATTATTAAAAAATTTAAAAAATATGATTGCAATGGACTAAAAAGATAAAAATAACATTGGATTTCAGTTCATTGAATACATGTTCATGAATATACATATATAATAATGCTTTATTATGAATAGGCTTGGTGGTAATCTGAAACTAGGTACATATGTTACCTAGTATGTCTTATATCCATTGGTAAATATTGACCTTTGATTAAAATTTTCAATGCAGTTAGGAGCTCTTTCTATATACAATTGTAATGTTACACTATCTAAACAGCCCCTGACTATATCAAAATTTTTAATGCAATTGGTAATGCTATACTCATATTAACATGCAAATATGACACTTCCAGCTCCAACCGGAAATAAATTTCTGGTAACATAGTCTATGACACTCATAACCACATGATAAAGTCTACCGAAGGGTTACCCATTATAAACCATGGAAACTTTTGGTTTCTACATTAATATTAACGTGGAAATGTTAAACTTCCGGTTAAAACCAGAAGTAAACTTTCAGTAATATATAGCCTATGACACTCCCAGTAATGTAATAATTCAAATGGGTGTTTGTGAACATACATACATGTATGCATAGCCAGCAGCTGAAAACATAAGTCTCCTTTTTTGGGCAGTCATGTAAAATTATCAAAGGAAAAACAAAAATGGAGAACTGATGAAATAACGCTTGTAACTAAAAATCTTTTTGTTATTGTATTAAAGAACATTAATTAATATTGCTATTAAATATAAATAATTTATTAAATATAAATTATTTTATTGTTGATACAAAATTTTTCTAGTTCATTATATCTGTTTCATTTCCAGTAAACTATAAAAATTTAAGCTGTCCCCCATCGTGGAAGCTGTGACACCCATGCTAACACATAATGGCTTTGCAAGCCTCCAGTGTAGCAGACATGAGCCATTTTAAGTGGAGGATGAAACTCATTTGTAATATGCTACATTCCCAGGTATGCATCAACAGTAACCCTCATGGAATGACCACACCTTTACCATTGAACAAATTGGAATAAATTCAATGCTTTTACTGGAGCATTCACCATGTGATTCATGCATCTCAGTCTTAAAAGCTTCATTTAAAATCTTTGTGCATATGTATTATTTAAATATCAGGTGTTATATTATCCTGTCTTATTCTGTGAAGTTCATTTGAAACCATGAGTTTAATACTTCATTTACCTCCACAGCTTATAGTAGAAGCCAGGGTCGATAGAAGTTCCTCAATAGTAAGATATTCATCAAGGGATGCTGTTCTTCGATAACCCCATGATGACTTATCTAGAGTCATGGCATTTTCCCATTTGTGCAGTTGTAGGGTCCCTGTAAAAGTATAAACATTTGTCAGGTTTGATCTTCAAAAAGCTATTTTGGCAAGCTTCACATTTTTGTGACATTTCTTTTTGGCAATAAAACATCTTCTCCAGTGATATAACCAAGGATATAAAATACAAAGTAACATTACATAATTATTTTAGGAATGTAAGAAGCCCTTTATTATAGTAATCATCTTATTTCAGCTTCAATGTTTCACCCTCAATTCTATCAACATTAGAATGTCACAAATGAGATAGTAGGTAACCGATTTTAGGACTCTGCTTACTTCAGTTACTAAAAAAATCACCAAATCCATCAACTTCTGCTGGAATTGTTATACATATGCTTATTTATGAACTAACAAAGTAAAAAGTGTCTCATCTGTTGAAAATTTTTTATTACATTACTTTTTACCCATGAAGTACTTTTCTTATTTTTTGCCTTCTCTTTACTTCAATGCATTTACTTTTTGTGTATTATGTATTTGTTCTTATTTGCTCTTTTCACTGACTTGTAGTCAGTGTAAATACTACCTCAATTTTTTATTATTGAGAACTTCCCTCTATTATTTCTTGTCTTTCTCCATTAACCCCTTGTATTGAAAACCTTCCTGCAAATATCTGAATAGTCAAAATTATATAACATACTGTAACAAAATCATAATATATTGTTTAAATCCTGTTATTATAAAAATATTTTGTTTGGTTACCTTACATTGAACCAAAATACCATGTGTATGAAAGTGTCTACTCCGCTGAAATATTATTATTGTTTCATCAAATATATACCATTCAAGCCACAATTGACATGAACAGGTACCAAACTTAGTGTGTCAAATCCTTTAGTTTTTGTACTCATGAATATAATGGAATGTACATATTATATTATGACAATTTTATTTCTAACATAGGTTTCATTCTGTTAGTTCTATTATCATTTCATTCTATTATAAGTTCAGCATTTAAAGAAAACCAAACAATTGTCAGTTTGGAAACCATACTTTTTCTTGATATACTAGGCATTATGGAGACACATTATAAAATATGGTACCCTTATAATTTATAGTTCACAATTGTTCACAAATGCATCATCTATTTGCTTCTCAGGCTTACATTAGAGATAATAATAAGTAATAAACTGGGACATGTTAACATGTCAAATAATCCATGGCTGGAATGAAAGATATTTCATACTTTTCAAGTTTTAGAACTGTGGAAAAGTATGAAATATCTTTCATTCCAACCATGGATATTTATTACTTCCACAAAGTGAAGCCTGAGATTGTCAATTTTATGTCAAATAATAACGTAAAATTGAGATTATTTCGTGAAAACTGTCAGATCTTGATAAATTTTCACAGACTTTAACTATTTCTCTAATAAAGTTCGCTGTGGAGGCCGTCACTTGGTGGAAATCCATGATAGAATGATGGTTTTTTTAAAAATAACTCATATTTCCACAAAAGATTTCCATTTCTTTTGTGGAAATATAAGAGTTATTTTTAAAAAAACCATCATTCTATTTCTCTAATGTTCGGTCATTGGAAAAGCTGTATTCATAGTTTATATACCCATAGATAGGTTAGTGTTAGATGCTCTTATCCACCTAGCTTGTTCTCTTTCTGTAACAATAATTTTTCATCACACAAAAGCTCCATTTTCCTTACTTTATGACATAAAGGATACCCAACATCTTTCCTTCCTCTACCTCACTTTCCTAAAATTTTACCTTCTAAAGGACCCTTCACATTTCTGAAGAGATGGAGCTTGGAATATTTAAATTCATCAAAATTGATCATTTTCAAGTATACCTGAAAAAGACCTATCATTGGTGACTCTTATGTTGGCCCATCCTTTAGACCTGTCACCTGTAAATGTGCTTATTTAATAAAAGATTCCAGCCTCACATTTGCCATAATTTTCAATTTGTTCAAATTCCACTCCATCATGCTTGAAACTACACAAAACAATCACGTGTGTGATTGTGTTGTCTGCAAATCTCCTTATCTTTCTAAAACATTCAAATGTTTACTTGAATTTCTCCACCTATTTTCTAGAGATAGTCTTGAGGTAGAAGTGAGATCTTTCTAATGCTCAACACCATCCATATCATTTCTCTGAGAAACATATACTTTTAACATGTCTGATAGTGTAGTATAGTGAAGTGCACCCCTGATTAAATTTACTTTCCCAAAGGGACAAAGATCTCTGAAGATATCTGAATGCATGATGTTTTGAAGTCACATGTCTACTTCCTATTCCTAGAGATATTAGGTGAGGCATTTGTATGCAAGCATTGACTCCAAGCTTGGGAGTTGAAACATCCAGATCTCTGGATAGATAACCCATCATGATAAAAATCAGCATGGCCTTTATCAGTTCAAAATATCTTTATAACTGAGGGAGTGGGGTGGGAAGAGAAACCCTCCAAACACATGACTTTTTGTAGCCAATAGGAGTGGAGAGGGTGTTGCTTAAGCAACAAATTGCTCAGAAATTCACTGACCTTCATGCCTTCAATTTTCTGTTCCCTGTGTGCTGAGTTGCCATGCATGTTTACCGACAGTACTATTTGGTGTAGTGGGTCATCGAGCTGGGATACAAAGGAAAGGTTTTTCACCGTAGTCTACTTCGAAACTTCTGCGAAAAAATGCCTCTAACTCAATGAAGAAAATTTGGCAACGTCGCGTTGGATTCTCCTCCCTTGTATACATACCCCCACACTACACGAATTTGTAGTGGGGACGCTTGAAGAGTTCTGAGTTTTCACGACGGGTGGGTCGAAAAATTCATTTTGGACCGGTTATAGCAACTTGAATCTCCTGCTATCCGAGTTGCCTATTCTTGCCCATGCATTCCCAAAGCACGATAGTTTGGTTGTAACTGTCCCGAAAACAGCAGCACTCACCCGGGTTGTACCTGTCCTGGCAGGAGAAGTAGCCCCCGTGGGTGCATCCCGTCCCCTGACCCCAGCGGTCGTTGGTCACGACGGTGTTCTTCACCGGACTCTCGTTGTACAGCCACGCCAGGAATTCCGTCGAAGTGAAGTAGGAGTCCTTGGCCTCCCAGTCGCCGTCCGACCACAGCACCTCCGGCTTGTACGTGTTGATCTGATTCGCGAATTCAACGCCAGAGAAGATGCGTAAATAAGGGAGAATATTTTGCTCATTAGACCCATTATGGCCCAACCGTAAGTCGATCACATTGCCTGCAACCATATGCGAATTCAGTCTTGTTTTTATTATTTATTAAACGCGGGAAATAACAAAATTGCCCCATCCTAACATAAGCCCCTCTTCATCTTTACATTCTACTTTCCATCAATGTTCTATATACTTTTTATTCCCTATACTTTTTCTTCATCTACCTCTCTTAGCTAACATTCTCCCCTCTATTGCAGTCTCCAACTAAGCATTGCCTCCGATTATTCCATACATTCACATTCCCTCCACTTCCCATGCCCTCTTTGGAATTCCCCTAACGACTCGTCTCCTCCCCTGCTATCCCAAGTATGTAAGTATGTACTTTTTTCTCTCCTTTCCGTGCATTATACTTTCTCTGTCCTTCTCTACACCCCCACCTCAAACGTCTCTGTTCTTCGCTTATCGTCCTTCCTCAAAGACTGAATTCCGGTATCATACATACGCTACGCTTCATAAGGGGATTTTTGCTTCACTCAACTTTCTAGTCATAAAATCCATCCTTTTTGTAAAACGTTCCTTTGCCGTGTTCTTCTACTAATGTCCCCACGGCTTTGTCCGTTGTTCCTCTATGATACTAATTAAATAAATAAAATTCACTGAGGAGGCCGTCACCGGGTGCAATTCCATAATGAAGCAAATAGAGGTTCACCTTATTTTATGGAAATATACAAGTGACCTCTATTTTGTTTTAAATTCATAAAGTTTTCTAATTGTTTCGTCTTATTCCCTTTTAGCTTTATATTTGACTTCCTTCTACTTTTCGAAAATCTCATTACTTTTGTTACCTTTTAGTTAATTTTCAATTCAAATTCTCACTTTTTCGTGTAGTACGTTTAACAAGATCCTTTGGATTAATGACTTACTAGATCGTAGTTGTCTGCGAACCTGACGATCCCAATGCAATATTTACAATAGTCTCATAATATTACAATTCGTTTATCATATCAACCATCAAAAAATCTAGCTGTTCTTTATTGCACTCGATCTTATTCTAAAACATTAGCCAGGCACCACATGAAGGTACTATCCTAACAGCATACTCTATGGGTGCCAAATTAGAGTACATAATGACGCTCTTTTACCGTCCCATTACATTCCCCAGCATCATTTTCATGATTTCTAATATGTGATTGACAATCCCGCATATTTACCTCGCATTTTTTTCTAGTACGGGAATTGAGTAAGCTTAAAACCCACGGATTTAACATACTCTACATTTGATATTCCCGTATCCATCCCGGAAATGTTTTCAGGAGAACCATTATTTCTCCAAAAATTCGTCCCCACCCGTTCGCTTTTAAAAATCCAGTCCAAATTGTTATGTCTATCGCCACTTTTTAATAACACTCTGTGCCTGTTATAGCGATCTTCCTGTTCCAAGTGCGCCACATACCAATGGATGGAGCTTGAACGTAACTTATCATAAGCCATTAGAAACAAGGGCAGAGCCCGATCATAATTTTTGATCGTCCATATTTTATAGCCATATATAGTGTACCATCCTGGGTCCTTTACTTTTTCTTTTCTATATTAATGATTTGCCTAGTACCATAACTGTTGTTAGTACACTTTTATGCAGATGACACAGCTTGCCTGTTAGCTGGTTATAATATTTCCCATCTAAGAACAGATGCTAATGATTCCGCAAATAATATGCTAATTTGGTGCCAGAACAATGCTCTCACAATCAACATTAGCAAAACTGCATATCTAATGTTTCATAATAATAAATCAACCCCTTCCTGCGGGCCTCTCATTACTATGGAAAGACGTCATTTGTACGAATGGAATCCATTCATTTTCTCGGACTACGTATTTGTGAAAACCTCGATATTTCCATACATATTAATAAAATCCTCCCTAAAGTGGCTACATGCACTTTCATGTTAAGCAGGATGGCCAACATTATTTCAACTGACACACCAAAGACTTTTTATTATGAAAATCCACTCACTTTTATCTTATGGCATAATATTCTGAGGGAATTCCTACAAAGCCCAAAAGGTATTCTCATTACAAAACAGGCCATCAAGGTACTAAGCCATATATCCCCATGGACACCTGGCAAGCCTTTGTTTATCAAACATCGCATTCTTACTACCCCTTTTATTTATATCCTACATTGTACTTTATTTGTAAAAGCCTATCCCCATATTTTTCCAAAAATGCTGACTTACATCAACATAGTACTAAGTGACATTTTATTTTATGCTTATGAGTATGCATTGTGACAAGGCACATGACTGTACTCCAGTTTCTCAAGGCTAATAAAGGTATTATTATTATAGCGACTACACCCGCGCTCTGTTCGTGGGTAACATATCTACCCTCACCAGCTCTTTCATCTCGGGAAGCATCTTGTTGCGGGCGTAGTCGTTGGTGGCGAAGCCGTTGTACTTGTCCTTGAGGTACATGGGGTTGTACCACTCGAACAGGGAATAGTAGGTCCCGAACTTCAACCCGACCTCCCTCACCTTGGCCGCCAGATCCCCTACGAAGCGGATATATATGTATATAAAGAAAAAGATGGCTCTAGAGTATCATGATTGAAAAGAAATTAAAACATGCACGAAAAAAAACGTGAAAATAAAATTAATTAGCCCTGGAATTAACGAAGAAATCCTTAAGATTCTGAGCAAAATAAAAAAATCATAGTCTCCACTGCTAGTTGAAACATATTTTTGGAGGCTTTTCTGAGCCTAAACTTCCATCAATCCTTCCACTCCCATCCTTGTATGCCCTTCATCCCGGTCATAGGAGCCTCAGAGCTAAACCATACTTGAAACAACGCCGTGAAAAAAAGAGAGAGCTCGTGAAAGACACGCTTATAAGAACAGGGAACCACACTGGGGAAATGCTGTGTCCGTGAGGAAAGACAGTATGGTAAAAATATAATGGTCGATATTATAAATAAAAAATATAACAGAGAATCATAGAAGGGAAACACAATAACTGAAGACCAAGGATGAATTACTTTCGGTGGATGATGGACAATAACACCTCAAGGACCCTGGAAGGAATAAAAAGATTACCAGCAGGATAACTTCTTTTACACTACTTTAAAACGATCATTGCATTGATAACGCATGGGGATTTGTCATCAAAGAATATATACATATGTACAGATAGATTTTTGACAACAAAGATGTAGCCATAAGCATTATATAATTCTGTAAAAAAAATAAGGTTAAATAACATCCCCCAGGGCCCTGAGCGAAGATATCGTAGAAATTCTATCTTCCACCTTCCACTGATAACCAGTAGTCAGCCGTGATAGAAGAGTCGTAAATGTATTTATATAAACGATTTGAGCATCTAAATATACATGCCAAGACCGAATGCATTATACAAATTGCATCACAATGCACTGACATAAAAGTATTTTATTAGTTAAAATAAATAATTAGCTTTAATAAAATCCATATATGCTAAGGTTTCTTGTATTAGCCTTGCTGACATATATTTTCTCTTTTCATCCTTGATTTCGTGACGGGAAAAAGCTATGTAATTTAACCGTTTTTCGAATCTGTACCGTATTCTCCTTTTTCCTTTTAACCTTTCCATTTGACTCACCCAGTAGATCTCTGTTCGGCCCGACGTCCATCGCATTCCAGTTGTAGGTGTAGTTGGAGGGCCACATGGTGTATCCCTCGTGGTGCTTGCTCGTGAGCACCACGTATCTTCAATCCAACGCGGAGCATTTAAGTTAGGTCATGTTGGAACGGGTTCAGTGGAAGGAAAGTCTCAATTATTCATTAGTGCATTGTTATCACCTAGAACACATTGATTTTTTACATTTAGATTCTTTAAGCTCTAAAACAATTACTATTATATCTGCCCGACTAGGGGAGTAATGAGTTAATAAGTTAAAGTTTATCTTTTGGCCAGCTTTTAACCCAATGTTTTAGTTTATATTCTTTTAACTTTCTAACTTGACTCGTCAGTTGTTTTCCTAATACTCAAGTTCAATCACTTCAATTTAAAATTTTGTTTCATTTAAGACATAATTCTCTCATTGTTCTTCGCCCTATGAGAAATGGCAACTTTAAGGATGGTAGCAATGTGGTCTTCTGAGGCGACCGCATAGTTTGACTGGTTGGACGCCCTGCCCCAGAGGAGGATTATTTTTTAATCCAGGTGTATTTGACGATAAACATTCAAATTTAAAAGTTTTGGTTGGAAACCATTACAAAGGAAGTAGTTTTATATTCGAGTGTCAATTAGCAAAGATGTACAATCGGTTGGAATGAACTAGTTTACGTGATATTCAGATTATACAATATGTAATAAATAATTAGATTAGATGATATATAAAAACTGTTACTCTGAGTATTGGTGCAAATTTCTTCCGTAGAATTGCCATAGCCCCTTGAAATACACCGAACAAACTAGGGTAGGAGGATGGATTCTACGAATCGTGCAGACCCTTGAGACTCTCGGTTCTCTCACCTTGCCCCTGCATTCCGGAATATCCTGGCCCACTCCGCAGGATCGAAAAACTCTGCCCTGAAGTCCCGAGCGAAGTCAGCGTACGTGAAGTCCGGAGGGTAGTACTTTTTCATGAAATTCACGTCATCGCTGTTTCCCCCTTCAGGAGAAAAAAATGTGTTAGACTCTTATATAGTTAGGGTAATTGTTTTATAAAATAATGAGAGAGAGAGAGGGAGGTCGAGAAAAGACGTCATCATGAGATGAGGATTTTATGCTCTACTAATGAGTAAACCAGAAAGAAGTGCGTTCCGCTGATTCGGCCATATTCGGAGGGTAGATATGATTGTCGATTCATCAAGAAGATAAAAAAGAATGGTAATGTTTTGATGGGGGAGTGTTGGACCACTAATATGAATTTTTAAAGTGGGAAATGATTAACTAAATATCACGAATGAAAAATGAACGAATCTAAGGGACATCAAGCGATCGAGAAATTATGTTACATTTAAGAGGTAGGTAAATAGTGAAACGTCAGTTTTTATAAGACAGATAAGAAATAGAAACTTCGAACTTTCCTTCCTCAAAAGCCATATTATATCATATACCAAAAGCTATAAAAAACCAAACCACAGTGATCAACCCGAAGATTGGTATGTTAATTGAGGGTAGAACTCACCTAGTAAGAAGCCCACGGCGTGTGGAAATTCACACATCAGGGTAGAGGGGCCAGTTCATTTCCCTGTGCCGCCTGTGGTTTCCCA
>WURS02458821.1:0-13708 GCA_011762765.2 Rhinocypha anisoptera | reverse complement strand
ATAAGCTTATTAACTCACTAAAAGTGCTACAATTAGTCCTAATTTCGAATAATCTGTGTTCTTTTAAAATGTTTTTAAAGAGTACCCCTCAGATGGCGCCACACTCACGCAGTTTAAACTTACGTTCCACTGCATTATGTGCAAGTGAGTGTGGCGCCATCTGATGGGTACTCTCCAAAACATTTTCAATAAACACGGATTATTCTGATTACTAATATATAAAAGAGACCAACCTTGAAAAAGGTGTAGGTACAGATCTGAGTGATGCCACCAAGAGTGAAGCCCACCTTGCGTCGATTATGCAATCTCTCGTAGCACTGGCACCAGTTGAACAGTAGCCGTCGGTTAAGTGAGAGTGCAGCTTTGAAGTGAATTGCTAGGGACAAGGCCATAGGGCTAGAGGCGCGTTGCAGATGGGAGGAGATTCGGGCAAAACCTCGCAGTGCCACGTAGAATATTGCAAAGGTTGTCGCTACTCCCAGGCTAAAGAAGATTCGCGTTGCAAGAGAGAGGTTTTCGAACGTTACCTGGAAAGAGAGAGAGAGAGAGAGAGAGAGTAAGAGAGTAAGAGACAGAAAGTGAGAGTGAGTGAGAGAGAGTGAAAAAATGTGAGAGAGAGTGAGAGAAAGTGAAAGAAAGAGTAAGAGAGAGAGAGAGAGTAAGAAAGAGATAAAGTACGAGAGAGAGTGAGAGAGAGTGAAAAAATGAGAGAGAAAGAGAGAGTGAGAGAGAGAAATTGATAGTAATAAAAAGAGTAAGAGAGAGAGAGAGAGAAAGAGAGAGAGAAAGAGAGAGAGAGAAAGAGAGAGAGAAAGAGAGAGAGAGAGAGAGAGAGAGAGAGAGGTTTTTCAATTAGTTCAATTAAATTACGAGTATATATTAATCTGGACCAGTAGATGGCGCTGTTTTCTTTTTAACTAATCTATCTTAAAAATCTGCACAAACGTGTTTCTTATTTTGTTTATTATGACAATATCTCCTATATAAATCTTGAATAACATGATTGTGATTTTCTATGTTCTATGTTTTGTCAGTTTTTCGTTTTCTTTCATTCTTTTGTATGGTGAGAGTTACGCCACTTCCATTGTGCTTAACTGATTCTTTTGTTTCATCATTTTTTTAATATTCAAACTAATCGAATATACCTTTAAAAGAAATTGATGAAAAAATATAATCCATGCAAATGTAAAAGTTTTTGAATATAGATGGCGCCACACTTTCTGGGCCATTACTTGAAAGTTTTCATAAATCTTTCTATTTGACTCATTTTTTGCCCTTATTCAAATATCATAAAAATCAGAGATACCTGATACAACCAGAGTAGACTGATGGGCAGAACAGTGAAGATGGTGTAGAGAAGAACTTGATTGACCAATTCACTCTTTTTGAGCATCGCATAGACAGCTTCACGTTCACGGTGTAAAACCATACGCAAAGCTCGATCTCTTCTAACACATAACTTTGGCCAATTTTGCTCACCACTCTTGGTTTGGGCAAGTTTTTGGTTAGTTTTTACCAAATTTCCCACCCATATCTTGGTGAAATTGCTGAACAAGCAGTAGAGATAGTACTGGAAGAAGATGGCAAATGAGGTCGCGGAAAGCATTAGAACGGTAGATTGGTAGAAGGCAAACACCGTGATGAAGTTTGATGGAAAAGCGTAGAGAAAGAGCCAAAGATCTACTTCAACTTGGTAGACAATCAAATATTGCGCAGGAAACAGTAGAAGTACAAAGTAAAGGAAACCCATTGCAAACCAATTGAGATAGTGATTCACCGATTGAATGTAGGTTAGATCGTGTTTGGTAAGTGATTTGCAGAGAATAATCTCTTCCAGAGTGCAACGAGTTTTGCCCTGGAAGAGAATCGCTCGAACAATGGGTACAATGTAAGGCGAACCATTGAAGTAGAGCAGGTAGTAGATGCAGCCCGAAGCAAGAAATACGAGCATCAGTGAGATACAGTTGTAGTGATGAATGCCACCTAAACCAACGGTGGTGTCACCGAGTAGAATTCGCTCTCGTCGAGTCAACTGATCAAAAGTGAACAGAAGAAGAAATTTGACAGTGTTGAGTGCGAACAGTGCCAGAACTATGCTATGGTACCGACGGTAGCGAACATCGTTGTGGTGACCTGTGAACTGGAAAATCACATCTCGAACGATGCTCCGTTCGTAGAGAATGTTCGTGGCAAAGCGAATGTAGAGTGCGATTGTTGCCAGTGGAAACATTTTGTTGTTGACTTCATTTGATATATCACCTTTTGAAACTATTGAAGTACATTGTTAAAAAAATACTGTTTGGTTATAATTATAATTTGACATTAAGCACGTTTCTGGTTATAACCATAGCACACACTTATTCTTTTTGGTGGGAGTGGCAAAGCACAGTGTAGAGTAAGGAACCGTACACAGAGAGCGTACTGTCACTCACTCTTACTCTGCTTTTGCCACTCCCACCAAAAAGAAATGATTGTGTGTGAATGATTATGGTTATAATCTTACAAGTTCAAAAATACCAGCTTTTAAGGTGAGACAATTTAAGAAAAGTTGGCTTATAACTTTACAATTTCAAAAATGTCAGCTTATAAACTTACATTGTTTAACCCTTTCGATTCCAAAGATTATCAGTAAAAAATATTCCTTATATCGCTAATTGAATGAGCGGGACACATACGTCCCGATAGCGCTTTTGGGAGTGAAAGGGTTAAATTTAAAGTCTATGACAAAGACTTGTCGAGTTATAACCTAAAACGTGCTTAATGTTTGCTTATAACCGGACAGTATTTTTAACAGTGTATCATGTCTATTCATATGTAAACAGACATTCATCATTTTGTGTGTGTATATATATAAAGAGTGACATATTCTAAAATTACAAGTAACTCTTATTCTTCATTTTATAACTGGTGGCAGAAATACTCTTAGACTGACTTTACCCCTTCTTTACATTTCACATTTTCACCTTAGTTTTATTCCGTTAGTTTTTCCAGTCTGAAATAGAAAGAATCAATTTTTGAAGTTTTAGTTTAAACATTTAATAATTACGCATTTGAAGAGGGTTGATAAGTTTTCAACTACTTTCTCATTCGAACAAGGTTTTTTTTGTTAGAATGTTAGAAATGTTCACCATATATATAAGATAAGAAGAGTATAAAAATCTTAATAGTTTGAATTATTTAAGTAAAATATACTCACTCAAAAAGAAATAAATAAATAAATAAAATTTTTCTAAATTTTAATAAACTTGAACTTTTTCTATGGGAAAAATAGTACAATAGCAGAGACATCATTAAAACGTGTTTTCACTTTGCTGATTGTCTGAAACCTAGGATTGCTTAATTTACTTTAAGAAATTCTTGAACTTGAATACTATGTTTAATAATTAATGATTAAATAAAATAAAATAAAATAAATTACAACAAACACTGCATGGTCTGCATGTTTTCATATACTTTCATTTTTTGTCTTTTATTATTATTATTATTCTATATTTTGACTTTCTTTATGCAAACATTAATTAATTTCTACATTTTATTATTAATATATATAAATGTGCAAATAAGAAACTTTTAATTGCATTTTTCTTCTCGAAATTATTTTTTGGTTTTTTATTTTTTTTATTTTTTGCTTGTTTATTTGGTGCGTTTTTTTTTATCATGAATTACATATTTAAATTATAATTTAAAATATTTGATAAAAAATCAAGCAAGTCTATTATTTAAGTTCAAATATTTTAAATAAACAAAAAAAAATAACCCTTGAAGTCACCAAGTTGGCCCCAGAATTAGACGAAGTGTTCTTAACGTTTGATCTCGGTTGCCACTTTGTAGGTCATAATCATAAAACGAGCATAGTACATAAAGAGCTAGATAAAAAAAGTTATTATTATTATTATTAGCTTTGTTTAAAAAAACTTTATCCAGTAATTGTTTGAAAATGTGACAATTCAGTAGCGCCGTCTATCAACGATCAATAAGACTAACATTTTTTTACAAAAGGCTAAAGTCAGCCTCTTGTAAAAAAACGGCAATAAAGCCAAACTAGAGTTATCATAATTCGAATGATTATGCGAATCTAGTGAAAATTGAAAAAGTTTGAATCAAAATGACTAATAATTTAAAAATCTATGCATAAAATTCGAACCGAATCATAACAAGTGTAAGTTAGATTCGATTCAGTTAAGAATTCGAATCACAACAACGAAAATTAGATTCAAATAGGTTAAGCACAGTGGAAATAGCGTAAATCTCACAGTACAAAACGTGGGTGGCAGAATACCAAAAATGACAGAACATAGAACATATTATTCATTAATATATAAGAGATAAGGCCAAGTTATTTTGTTGTTGTCACAATTTCAATGCGAATTCCGATTGTGATAATATATTAGTCATTCTGATTAATGCATTTTCTTTTAAGATGTTCTGAGAACTATTCACCAGATGGCGCCTCTCTCAATTGCAAGCTATGAGTTATGAGCTCGCGTGTCATGTCTAAGTGTGTGTGGCGCCATCTAATGCATAGTCCTCAAAACATTTTAAAATAGAATGACTAATAATAAAAATCTACTAGATTGACTACAAACCTTGAAAAAGGTAAAAGCACAAATCTGTGTGACCCCGCCAAGAGTGAAAGCAACTTTTCGTTTGTTGTGCAACCTCTCGTAGCACTGGGACCATTTGAACAATAGCCGAAGACGAATCGGAAGTCGTGCCTTGAAGTGAATCGCCATCGATACCGCCAAAGGGCCCGAGGCACGGTGCAATCGAGAGGAGATTTGAGCGAAACCATGCAAAGTCACACCAAAGATGCCGTAGGTACAGGCTACGCCGAGACTGAAAAAGATTCGGGCCGGAAGTGCGAGATTTTCAAACATCACCTGAAAAGGTTTAGGTATTTTAACTAGAGATTGCAGAAACATCCAACTCTGTGTATTAGCATAGAAAAGTTTCTAGAAAGGCTAAAAAACACTATCAAAGTAACGTTATTCTAAAAACTTTCTTTTAGGGTTGGCTTTTCTTGCGATTACTATTTTAACGAAAACCCAAATCAATAGGACATTAATAGAAAAGCATTACATTTTGAACGGTAACTACTAAACTTTGATAATAGGGAATGACATATAAGTGAGACACAGGTAAATTTATATCCTATAACTATAGTTGAGCTAAAATTTCATTTCAAAAATAATTTTTTTCTTTCTAAGCTAATCTTGAGAGTGTAGTAAATTAAGGGGCAAAACAAAAAGTTTTCAGTTTTTGTGGTTTGGCTACAATACAACAGATGACTCTGTGCTTAATTCTTTAGCAAAGTTTGACGGGAAAGCGCAATGAAATTAAGAATAGTTTCATTGAAAGCCTATAGATGGCGTGTCACACTTTCCATTAAAGACCCAAATTGGCAAAATTTATAAGCCAGAAACTGAACCTCAGCCCAAACGCAAACTTTTCTAGCCCAAAAAATGCTAGTTACTTTCCATGCCAATGCATAATAGTTCAATTTAAAATTTTTAAAAGCTTTCTTTACTCATCTACTCAACGAAAGGGAAATTAATAGTAGCTATAGAATTTACCTGATATAACCAAAGAAGACTGATTGGCAGTACCGTAATGATCGTATAGAGAAGAATCTGATTAACCAAAAGACTCTTTTTGAGCATAGCATAGATAGCTTCACGTTCGTGGCGTAGAATAACCCACAAAACTCGATCTCGCCGGGAGCATAGACATGAATTTTGATGAACTTTAACCTCGGAAAGCCGACCTCTCTCCAATGCAAGTTTCTGATTGATTTTGATCAAATTCCGGAGCCATATATTGGAAAGATTCCGGAAGGAACAGTACAGGTAATACTGATAGTAGAAGGCAACCGAAACCAGGGATAACATCAGAACTATAGTTTGGTAGAAGGTGAACGCAGAGATCAAGTGAGGAAAGAATGAGCAAAGAAAGAGGTGTAGATCGTATTGTAAAAGGAAAAAGATGAAATAAACCAACCAGGTAAAGCCAAAGCAAAAATACAGGAATCCAATGGCAAACCAATCGAGAAGTCGATTTAAAGTTTGAACACAACTCAAATCGAGCTGAGTGAGAGTTTCACAGATTTGCGACTCATCTCGAGTTCGGCGTTCGGCGGGAAAGAGCATCGTTCGAACAATGTGCACAATGTACGGCGAGTGGTTGAAGTAGAGCAAGTAGTAGACTCCACCGGAAGCAAGAAAGACGAAGACAAGTGAAAGACAGTTGTAGTAGTAGATGCCACTTAACACTACGGTGGTATCGCCTATAGTATTAAATATTCCAATAAGTTTTTAAAAACTTGTATACTTTTTGTTTCTGGCCCAACAGATGGCGCCTCACGAAACCTACATAGTTGACACGTGCAGGAGTACTGGTCAGTGTTCCCTGGACTGTTCGATAGTGGTTAATCAAATTCGATTGTTAATTTTTTACAAGAGGGACGGCGTCTTTTGTAAAAAAAATGACGACAAATCCGCCGAGGTCAAACTCGAGTTAATTCGAAGAGTTAGGCAAAAAATCGAATTAAATTGAGAGAGAATTGCAAAAGTTCGAATTCCGAATCAAATCGACGGAGAATTCGATAATTTATGCACAAAATTTGAACTAAATTGGATAAATAATTAAATAAAATAACACAGAAAGTCTTAGATTTGAATCGGTTAAAGATTCGAATCGCAACAGTGAAAGTTAGATTTGAATTGGTGGTAAATTAGAATCACAACAGTAAAAGTAAGATTCGAATCGGTAAAGAATTCGAATCACAACAACAAGAGTTGAATTTGAATTGGTTAAGCACAGTGGAAGTAGAGTAACTCTCACAGTACAAAAACGTGGGTAGCACAATACCAAAAAATTAAAGAATATAGAATATAGAACATAGAAAACTACGACCATATTATTCATTAATATTTAAGATAGTCCAAGGAACACTACGCCAGTACTCCTGCAGATGTAAACAATGTGTGTTTGGTGGGGTGCCATCTGTTGGGGCAGAAACAAACAGTATACAAGTTTTTAAAAACTTATCGGAATACCTAGTAGAATTCTCTCCCGCCACGTGAAGGGGTAGTAGAAGAGAAGTAGAAATTTGAAAATGTTAAATCCAAACAGCGAGAGGATGATTCGATGATACCGCCGGTATCGAACATCGATTGAGTGGTTTGAAAGATGTACTATCACCTCTTGTGCAACTTTGCGTTCGTAGAGTATCTGATTGGCAAACCGGAAGTAAAGCCCACATAGGGCTAGAAATGACATTTTTTCAAAGTTGACTTATAAGTGTTAACTTGAAATTGTACTGCAATCTAAAAAGAAATTCCAAAAAAATATGTTAAATTATATTATTTTACAAGAGGGTCGGCGATAGAGCGCCGTTTGCCTCTTGTAAAAAAATGGTGGCAAAATCGCCAAGGTTAGACTTTAGTTAATTTGAAGGGTTATGTGCAAAAAAATCGAATCAAATTTAGCGAAAATTTGAACCGTTCGAAAGTCCAAATCAAATTGAAGAAAAATCCGAAGATTTACCCACAAAATTGATTCATAGTCGGTACTGAAAGAGGTGTCAAGGTGTAACGAAGCCAACTTTGATATTTTCAGTATACACTGCAAATTTTTCCAAATATTTAAAAGGTTTGTCTGATTAAAATAGGATTTAATTTAAAAATCTTTTCAAATATTTGAGGAATTTTAAGTTTCACAACAAAAATTAAAGTGCAATTTTCGAGTTATATTTCTCGAATTTAAAATAAACTATTTATATATATGCACCAATTATGCAATAACACAACAGAATTGGGTTTTGAAATTGGTACTTACTTAGAAATCCAAACGAACCAACCAAGTCAAAATTTTCTGTTAAAATAACTCTGATTTCGTTGATTGTTGGTTAGTTTATGCATTTTTTCATACTTCTTTTTATTACTTTTGCTATTTCAATTTTTTTACATTTCGTAACTCAAAGTTTCCATTGTTCTTTTTTTGTCTTTATATTTTTCTGTTTCCTCTTCCATTCACTCTCTTTTTTCCCTCTCTTTCTTCATCCCTCCCCCCCTCTCTCTCTCTTTCTCTCTCTCTCTCTCTCTCTCTCTCTCTCTCTCTCTCTCTCTCTCTCTCTGTCCTTAGGAAACATGTGCTTTATAGAATTTCAAAATAGCAAAAACAAGATAAAAACTTTTAAAAAAAGAGCAAATCCAAGTCATCATATGCCAAAATATCAAGTGCATTCACAAGCAAATAAGAAGCAAAAGAAATGTGAACATTTGAGTTTTGAATTATTTATATATATCAGTTTTATTTGCCAAGGTTATTATTATTATTATTGTAAAAAAATATCATTAAATTACTAAAAAATAAACCTGTGTAAATAAAAATATTTATTTCAAAACATTTCGCCCAAAAAAACTTGTTTACATTTATAAGTTTTCATTTATTTGATTGCTTAAATAAAGTTTAAGTTAAACCACTCAACCTAACACAGAGTTGTTTACATATTTTGACTATTTACAAAAATGCAACATGTTAGTTTTCTTTGCACTTTCAACCCTCCTTCATAAAATTGCAGCATAACAAGTAATTGCTCAAATGTTGCTATTTTGGATTGTGATTGATTAATTTATGTTTTTGGAATTCAGAATTTGTGTTTTCGTCTTACTTGGTTACTGTTTATGTCTCGATATTCTAACTACTTGGATTAAAAACAACCCCCGTTAAAACGCCATCTAGTGGCCGCAGAGTTACTCAGAGGTATGCGCATGCGCACTTTGCAACCTTGAGATAAGCCTAGATCTCTTATATATTAATGAATAATATGGTCGTAGTTTTCTCTGTTCTATGTCATATGTACTATGTTATATGTTTAATGTTCAGTCATTTATTTTTGGTTTTGTGCCATCCACGATTTTGTCCTGTGAGAGTTACGCTACTTCCACTGTGCTTCGAATCCAATGTTGTGATTCGAATTCTTTACCGATTCGATTCTAACTTTCACTGCGGTGATTCGAATTCTTAACCGATTCGGTTCGAATTTTGTGCATAAATCTTCGAATTCTCTGTCAATTTAAATTCGGAATTCGAACTTTTCCAATTTTCGCTCGATTTAATTCAAATTTTTTGCATAACCCTTCAAATTAACTCGAGTTTGACCTCGGCGACTCTGCCGCCGTTTTTTACAAGAGGATTTAACTCCGTCCCTCTGGTAAAAATTACACTTTAATAGTGTTTTTCTTAATTTTCCCATTGTTTTCTCCCATTGTTGTCTTGTCTTTCACAGTGCTTTGAAAAAATTATGATTTACGAAAAAATTAATCCTAAGAAAGTTTCCGAAAAATTACCCACTTTGATAGTGCTTTTTAGAAGAAAATCTTTCCAAATTCTCCTATACTTAAATACATAGAATTGGTTTTTCCTTCAAGCCCTACTTAAAATCCCAAATCAAAGTACATAATAAAATTCTGTACAGTAAAACTTGAATCTTTAATATGGCTATCTTAGTTAGCCAAGACAAGAATTCCCACAAGGAAAAACTTGTTTTTCATAAATTTTATCCTCAATCGACGTCTCTATCTTTATTTTTATATATATATGTAAAAAACATATTACGTATCAGCACAAATGTAGCATGATCACTTAGAGTGATATATTTATAAGATAGCAAGAACTTTTACTTTCACTTTGCTACACTCTATGTAGCGTTATGCAATCATCGTCATTCAACAAACAACAAACAACACAACACAACAACCTTTAGGTGTTGAGAACGTCCTTCAAAGCAAGATGGCAACAGAAGAATTAGTACCACAAAGTTTTGATTATCAATCATCATCTCATCTGGTGATGATGGAAACCAAGCTCAATCTCTTCACCGATATCGGATTGATCTTAGATTGTGTTGTCAAGCCAAAGTCTTCACCAGTGGCAAACCTACTTCTACACTGTATGATGCAAGTTTTGGAAAGTCTTTCCAGCATACCAAAGTTACCAAAAAGATGTTTTAAATGTGATCAATGTTCAAAGAGCTTTTCGCATCAAAATTCACTGCGGCAACACTTTCGCTTTGCTCATGGTTTGTTTTAGTTGACTTTGTGTTAACACTTGGTTGGGTTTTAGGGAACACTTTTGACCTAAGGAATTTTTTGACAATTTTTTAAAAATATGAAGACTTTGACGAAAAAATCTGATTTTTATAAAGTTCTTAAAAATTAGTTAAATTTTTAAATAAAAAATAATTAAGGTCTAAAATATAATAAGTTTTCAAGCCATAAAATACTTTCTAATAGTATAAAAACACAACCCATCGGACTGTTAAAAAATAATTATAAAAACACCCTTAGAAAATAGACTTTTTGGTTTAATTTAGCTTATTTTGAATTTTGTGTAAGCTTTATAAATGGTTAGATTCTACAGAAAGTTTGGTAATTTTAAAATTTATTTTAAATTAATTTGTAAAAACTTGATAAATTCTAGTTTAAAAGCTAATTCAGATAAAATTGGGTTATCAGAGATTAAATTTTAATTTAAAGGAAAATTGTAGCTACTTTGAAAGTTAATTCTCTTCATTGAATATAGATGGCGCCATACTTTTAGAGCTGATATTTGGATATTGTTAAATTATATAAGGCATTTATAGATTAGATAGAGATTGAAATAAATAAATTGCATAAACTTAGCTTAACATTTAACTTAGTAAATAAAACTGTTTCGAATTGTTTTCGATTTCCTATATAGAGTCAAAAGGCCTGAAATGTTCGGAATGTTCAGCCAAGTTTCGCGATCGTTACCAACTGACACGACACGTTCGAATTCACACCGGAACTCGGCCATTTCGATGTTCCACATGCCAACAAAGCTTCACCCAGCTCAACCAACTGATTGTACATCAACGACGAGAGATGGGAGACAAGAAGTTCGGGTGCCGCCACTGTTCGAGGCGATTCGTCACTCGATATGAAGCGGTCAAACATGAAAGACATCGGCATACGGGAGTGAAACCCTTTCGGTGTGAACACTGTGGCTGGTGCTTTGCACAGGATTCTAATCTCAAGTTGCATGTCACAAGGAAGCATATGAATTAACAGTCGCACTCCCAAGCCTGAAAC
The DNA here is from genome assembly GCA_011762765.2 of Rhinocypha anisoptera. Taxonomy (NCBI): domain Eukaryota; kingdom Metazoa; phylum Arthropoda; class Insecta; order Odonata; family Chlorocyphidae; genus Rhinocypha; species Rhinocypha anisoptera. The sequence continues at coordinate 2,594 of WURS02458821.1, read as the reverse complement.
AAGTTGTATACGAAAGTTGATTTTTGGTTTTATTTTATCATCTTTCAATGAAATTTTATAATTTTTCCCGTAAATAAACTATTTAATATGAGAAATTTTTTAAAATTAAAAAAAATTTAGAAAAACAATTTTTAGATAATTTTATCTTAATAACAAATTTTTGACTTTGGATATTTTTTAAAAAAGATCTGCATGAAAAATTTAGTTTTTAATTTGTTATTAACAAACTTTGATTCATCCTTAATAAAATACTAACAAAATTAGAAACTAAAACTAATAATTAATATTTTTAATTAATTGATAAAAATATCATGTTTTTCATTTAAGAGAAATGTGAGCAATACGTCATCTATGAATAGCCCTTTGGAGACCGCCTGCCAGTATGCGTTGTATGTGTATGTGTACGTTGTATGTGGCTCGTGTGTGTATACAAAATGTATGCACCTTGGGAGTCCGCCAACCGTGCAAAAGCTCGGTAGTGCGACTGTTAAACGCAATTTAATCTAGAGAAGTCTACCCGTTTGCATTAAGGAGTGACACTTACTGGAAAGTTTATCAAATTGTTGTAAAAATAAATAAACGCGCCATCTGTCGGATAATTTGAGTAATTTTTTTTATTTTAGAAAAGGGCTTTATAATCGATCATATATTCTATTTGGTAATTTGGTAACTTATATAAAAGTGAAAGCTGCAACGCTTACAATGACTTGATAAAAAGTGAAACAAGTACACTGTTAAAAATACTGTCTAGTTATAACCTGACATTGAGCACGTTTCTGGTTATAAACTTACAATTTCAAACAATACCAGCTTTTAAGATGACAATTTAAGAAAAGTTGGCTTATAGTCCTACAATTTAAAAAAATTCAGTTTATAAGCGTTGATTTTAAAAAATGTCTGCTTATAAACTTACATTTTTAATAAATTGAAAGTCTATTACAAAGACTTGTTGAGTTATAACCTGAAACGGGCTTAATGTTGGCTTATAACAAGACAGTATTTTTAACAGTGTAGAGAAGTGATACTTACAGGGATAGGTTGGGTGAATTTTTTGAATTTTTAGAAAAACTGTTGAAACCCGACAAAAATCAGATATGTTTATTATTAATAGAAATAAAGAATTATTGACAAGTTATTGAGAAAACAAGTACAGTGTTGCCTCACTTTTTATTGTTCGAATTGATATAGACAAGTGAAGCAAAGAGAGAGAAGTGGACAGTGTTAGATTTATGCATTGCGAAAAATACACTGCTTACAATATGACTTGGTTGAAAAGTGAATCAAGTAAAATTTGAAGCATTGTAGATTGTGGAGCAATAAAATGAAATTATCTGTTGTTGCACTCATATAATATAATATGGTACAATTCACAAGAGTGCAAAATTTTAAATTATATTTTTACGAAGTGTTGTGATAAAAAATATAGATATAATAATGTAATAATAATAAAATTGTGATGAAATGAAATAGATAAGCATACAAAGCATATAATCAAAGGTCGCTTTATACAGTTATACAGTTAAACAGTTATATAATAATATAGCTTCTCACATTAAAATATGTATCATAAATCAATTTAAAACGACTGTATTACACACGATGATATTACACACATACAATTGTCATTCTAACATACGTGTCACAAACCTACTAATAAAGTGTGAGTATATAAAAGAGCATGTTTAGTTTCTTGGATTATTTTTGCGTATAAAAGGTTTAAATGTAAAATTGAATTGCAATTGAATTTTTAAATGTAAATTGTGGTTTGTTTGTAAAAACAATTTAATTACTTGTTTAAAATTCGTCAAAATGACAACAACCATCGAGTGTGACGTAGGTTCTGAACAGAACCGAAAACATCTTACAGGTTAGTTTACAAATCACAATTATTATTGAAGATTAATGAGACTAACTTTTAAATTTATCATACTTTCTCGTCAATATAAAAATAACAATGATAGTCATTGTTAATCTTATTTTCCAGGTTTATTCACTCGTCGCAAGCTAATTCTTGTTCTCTGTCTCATGATGAACGCCTTGAGCTATACGATGCGTACCAATATTAACCTAACCATTGTGGCAATGGTAGCTGAAGATCAGAATAATTCGGATAACACGGGATCAAGTTGTCCAGTTGACCAGCATGAGATTGATGCCTTAAACAGTGTCAAATCAGTGTCAATTCCCGAATGGAACGAAACAAGCTCTATTCAAGATCTGATTCAATTTCTTGTCAATTCACGATTCAATTTAGATAAAGATGAAGAAGGAGTAATCAAAATGACGGAAAGTGTAAATGGAATTTTCGATTGGAGTGAATCGCTGCAAGGAACAATTTTAGGTGCCTACTATTATGGGTATGTTTTTTCATAGAAGAATTTGGAAAGATTTTCTTCTAAAGAGCACTATTAATGTGAGTGCCCATGTAAATTCAAAGTCATTTAAAAGTCAATTAAAAGTATTGCTAATGTTGGATAGAAGCAGACTAAAATCCGCTGATTTTAGGTAGCTATTTTCCAACTAAAAGACTTACTTTTAGCAAGAAAAAAGTCAACTAATAGTTCAAATAAAAACAAAAATTTTGGTTCTGATTT